>PVJC01012305.1:0-39850 GCA_004026665.1 Murina feae
TGGAGTGGACGGACAATTTTGGGGGGTTAAGGGTGTTGGGGGTGCGTGAAGAGACTGGACAATAATTGTACACCTATGGATGAGGACAGTGGGGGGGCAAGGACAGAAGTTGGGGTGGGAAATGGGAGGAGGGGAGCTATGGGGGAAAAAAGAGGAACAATTGTAATAATCTGAACAATAAAGATAAATTAAAAAAAAAATGAACCATTTTGGTTTATATAGGCACTTAAGTATAGATGTCAATTCAGTAATAAAATTTATATTAAAAATCATTTTGGTGCCCTAGTCTGTTTGGTGCAGTGGACAGAGCCTCAGCCTGAGGACTGAAGGGTCCATTAAAGGGCACATGCCTGGGTTGTCCGCTTGAGGAAGCCAATCATGTGCAGAAGGTAACCAATGACTCCCTCTCATCATTGATGTTTCTTTCTGAAATCAATAAAAATTTGTCATTTTGGTGATTAAAAAAACTTTTTGAAGATATAAAAGCAGTGTGGGTTAAGAAAAAATGTTTACTAGTTGATTTCAGAGGAGAAACATTGATGAAGATCATTGATCAGCTGCGTCCTGCATGCCCATACTGGGTATTGAGCCTGCAACCCAGGCGTGTGCCCTGACTAGTAATTGTTGATCTCCTGGTTCATAGGTGGACACTCCACTGAGCCATACCAGCTGGGAGCAAAGCCCTTTTGTGAGTTATTTCTGGTACTCCAAAAATCAATTAGCTGGACTGAAAGGTCCCAGGTTTGATTCCGGTCAAGGGCATGTACCTTGGTTGCGGGCACATCCCCAGTAGGGGGTGTGCAAGAGGCAGCTGATTGATGTTTCTATCCCTCTCCCTTCCTCTCTGTAAAAAATCAATAAAAATATATTTTAAAAAACCAATTAGCTTAAACAAAAAATCGCTAAACTAATTCTAAGTAGTGTTAGGCTCCTGAATGTATGACTTCTAGAGCCAGGATCTTTGCATTTAGATTGCATAAATCAATCCTTGAACTCCTGGGAGAGCCAGTTAAGACCTAGCCTGAGAAAAAGGTAAGCTGTGTGCACAATTAATTCAAAACAAATCTTGGCGCAATCATGGCCCAGATCTCCTGCTTGAACCTGACTTTATTGAGCAAGCTGGGCTATGGGACTCCTAGGGTTAGCACTTTTAACCTTGGACCTAATTTTCTTCTATCCAGTGTTTGCACCTGGTGTAAAGAAGGGGACAGATAGGTCTTATGAGCCTCCCCAAAGGATATTCTTGCCTATATTTAAATGTTCTGACAAAGTTCAGGATTTGCCACTGCTGTTCCAGCACATGCACTAGTATGCTGACCGTAAGTAAATGATGCAGCAGTTTCCATCTGATTGTTTTGCTATCACTTTCATACATAATCTCCCCAATTCATAACTTTCTAATTAGTCTCTCCCCCCCCAGGAGCTGGTACACTTTGGTCTAAGTCTCTTCCTGATTTGCTCATCATTCAGCACTTCCTTACCTTCCTGGCTTCTTCCCGTTAAACCCTACCAGACTGGTGTACTGATTTTTCAGTGATTTCTGAAACTGCTGTACCTAATTTTTGGTACTTTTTGGTCTGGTAGGGTTAAAAAACACCAACTAGCCCTAACTGGTTTGGCTCGGCGGATAGAGCATCGGCCTGCGGACTGAAGGGTCCCAGGTTCGACTCTGGTCAAGGGTACATCCCTCCCCCTTCCCCGTAGGGTGTGTAGGAGGCAGCTGACTGATGTTTCTAACTCTCCCTCTCCTCTCTGTAAAAAACAAAAAATATTAAAAAAAAAAAAAGCACGGACTAGCCAGTTTAAATTAATGGAATACTTACAGATATTTTAATCCCTTTTCCCCACAAAAGCTATGCAAACTGGGTCGGCTGAGGATACAAATACAAAAGAACCCGTTAAAGTATAAGAACAAGCTCCCTCATGGAAGACTATGTGGCATTCCACACTTGAAGAGTTGGTCAAAGCAATTCTAATCCCTATGACATACACAATCCCCATTCAATCGGGCAAAAACCACACTCAACACGCTACATGAAATACAATTTCCATTTATTTCCCCCCAGAGAACTTTTCTTCACTCTTTAAAGACTCAGCTCCTTACATGGGCTTTGGTGGAGGTCGTGGGGCAGCACCCTGAAAGACAAAGGAATGAAAGAGCTATTAAAGACGGTCCCCTCAAAGAACCTACCCACGACTCCCCCACCACCAAGTACGTATTTGGGCTGTAAGCGCATGGAAAATTGACAAATGTTAAAGCAGACCACACTACTCATTCCAAAAAAAATTCTAACTCCCTTCTAAGTGACTGTTTTAGGTGCAGGTCCCACCTACCTTATTAGACTTAGCTGACCACAGGCGGACTTTAATTTGAAAACCCTGTTTGTGCACCACCCCTCTGGCGTCCACATCTCCTTTTTGGTACTTACCGCAGGTCTAAATCGGGGTGGGGGTGTTCGGTCCTTCCGGGCTTCGCGAGAACGATTCCTGACTACCTTGCTGTGAATGGCACAGCTCACACAGTAATGCAGCTTCACGTACAGCTTGGGAAGCACATAGGCTAAGATGGAAAAGAAACAGAGTTTTAAATGCACTTAAATGCCTGTCAGCACATCTACACCACTTCACTCCCAAGTTCAGTTTCTGATGCCCAACTAAACACATGCAATTTCCCAAACGAGTAACATTCCACTAATTCTTCCTATCACCAAAGGGGATAAACCAACATCCTGCTCCTTCAGCAGTTGCAACAGCCCCAATACCTACTCCTGGGCACTTTGTTGCCTAAATTTTAGGCCCTAAAAAAGCCAATTTGGCTCAGTGGATAGAGCATCAGCTGGAGGACTGCGGGTTCGATTCTGGTCAAGGGGATGTACCTCGGTTTGCAGTCCAGATCCCCAGCCCTGGTCTGGGCGGGAGGCAACCAATGAATGAGTCTCTCACATTGATATTTCTCTTTCTTGGTCTCTCCCTCCTTACCACTCTCTCTAAAAACCTCTGGGAAGCCCAGCCGGCGTGGCTCAGTGTTGACTCATAAACTAAGAAGCCACAGTCTGAATCCTGGTCCAGGCACATGCCCGGGTTGTGGGCTCGATCCCCAGAGTGGGGGCATGCAGGAGGCAGGCGATCAATGATTCTCTCATCGATATTTCTCTCTCCCTCTCCCTGAAATCAATAAATGTCCCCGAGAATTAACAAGAAAAAGCCAATTTGTCTTAAAAAATATTAATATATCATATTGCCCAGAATCATGTTTGGCGACCAATCCAGGCAGCCTCCTACTTGAAACATTCTCCCAGACTTAGTCTGTTCGTTTCCACAACAGGTACGCAAAAAAAAAACACAGCGCCAAGGGGCCGTTCAGTACATTATGCTTGCAGTTACTGCTCCCCAAACACTGCACAGAAGAAGTTCTGCAAGTGCTTCTGGATTCCCGTTCCCTTAAAGGCAACAAGCTTCAAGGCGGGTCAGCCGCAGGGGACGCTCCGGGGAGGCCAGCCCGCGGGCGCAGGGCCGTGTCAGGAGGCCTGCAGGTCACGCCGGGGTCACTCACCGTCGAAGACACTCGCTTCCGAGATGTCCCGAACCGCTGCGGCCTCCACTATGTTTCGAATGACGAACTTCTTGATGGCCTTGTCCTTGGGCACGCACCGGGCGCAGTTGGTGCAACGAATGGGCTGCACATGGCCTCGGCCCTTTTTGGCACGACCATTATTCCTTCTTTTCTTGGTCTGCGTGAGGATGAAGATCTTGTTAGGAAGGAGGCGCAACCTGCCCGGCCTTAGCCCCGACCGGCTCCATTCCGCACCAGCAGCCCAAGAAGGACGCCAGTCACATCCCCAGTTCCTCCGCAAACCTCTCCACGCCCGGGATAAACATACACTCCGCCCGCTCCTCCTTGGACCCGGCTCCCAAATCCCTGCAGTCGGAACCTGCTCCCCAGCCTCACCCAGACCGCCCGCTCCGCACGCGCCCGCTCCGCACGCGCCCGCACCGCACTCACCATCTTGGAAACGAGGACCCGAGAGAGGATCCGGCGCCCGGCCCGCCTCCCTTATATAGCGCGAGATCCCTACACTCACACCGGAAGAATCCTTAGTTGACGAACGCCAAGAACGGCAACCCACCTTACTGAAATCTTCTTTATTATTCAGCGTTTACGCTGAAATCTAGGGCAGAAAGGCATTTGTCGGGTGTACTTATCGGAGGCACAAGGTAACCATGGGACTACTTTTCCTCATGGCGGAAGAAAATTAAAGTTATAAGTCTCCCAGCAGGCACTGCGACGCCCTACTCCGGAAGTAGTTTTGGGCGGTACAATCTGGTTTTGCGACGCTAAAAGCGGAAGTTGCCTAGTGCAAGATCACAAATCGCGCTGCCAATTAGAGGCCAGATGGGAAGAGATGCATGGTGGGAGTTGTAGTTCGAAGCTGACAGGCCTTTGGCCCCAAGCACTTAGACCCCGGACGGCTCTTCGCCTCCGGGGGACGCTCTCGGCTCACTTCTCTGACAATCCCACTACTTGGTGTAGGATTGAGAAACGGAGGACCTGCGGGGGGGGGGGGGGGGAGCAAAACATTTTGTTAATTCCTCTTTGCAATATAGAGAGAAACCCACAATGAGGGGCCAGGGACAAGTGCATTGTTTCTCATTCTCATTCACCTTTGTATTCTTGGATCCTCTTAGCACAGTGCCAGACACTGTAGTAAGTGCTTTATAAATATTAACTCATTTAATCCTCCATAACTCTATAAAATAGGTACTATTTTTATCCTCACTTTACAGATAGAAGAACTGTAGAGAGGTTAAAACTCAGGTTGCCCAAAGTCACACAGAGCTAATAAGAGGTGTCCAGTATACCACACTGCTTCTCACCCAACAAACCAGTAGATGTACAGCCTGGACCAGCGCCTTAAATAATTTTGACTCAGACTCAGAGTAGAAATACATAGTAGAAATATATGGCACTCAATACTTACACAAATACACACAACTGAAACAAACTTTATAAAATACCCTTATGACATAAGGTGCTCTGGTATATTTAATTTTTAAAAAAGGAATGCTGATCAAGCTCCACTAAAGTGTTTTTGCCTCATCGATGAGTCTGACCCCTGATTGAAACACACTTTAAAAATTATACACACACACACACACACACACACACATATTGATTTCAGAGAGGAAGAGAGAGGGAGATAGGTAGAATCATCAATGATGAGAGAGAATCACTTATAGGCTGCCTCCTGCACACCCACTCTAGGGATTGAGCCTGCAACCGTGGCATGTGCCCTGACTGGCAATCGAAAGGTGACCTCCTGGTTCATAGGGCAACACTGAATCACTGAGCGACTCTAGCTGGGCTGAAACACACTTTC
Organism: Murina feae; assembly: GCA_004026665.1. NCBI lineage: Eukaryota > Metazoa > Chordata > Mammalia > Chiroptera > Vespertilionidae > Murina > Murina feae. The sequence goes on from PVJC01012305.1 coordinate 5,379, forward strand.
TTATGTATATGCTCCATTTACCTCTTAAGAGCCTTCAGAAAATCCTTAGCTTTCAGCAGAAGTGGCTATCTATCGGCAGCCAAACACCTAGGTGTCTCCAAAATTGGAAAAACTAGAATGTCAATGGGACCTACCAGCATTCAGACCAAGGTGATATAGATGGAGACCAACTGTTCATTTATTCAAGAATCATTCTGGAGTCTGAATACACCAGACTCACTTTTCCTCCAACAACACATCATGGTTTGTCCTAACCTCTAACACACTTTAGTGGGATCAAAATTTATAACTTAAAAAAAATTTTTTTTATTGGCTTCAGAGAGAATGGGAGAGGGAGAGAGAGATAGTAACATCAATGATGAGAGAGGATCATTGATTGGCTGCCTCCCGCCCGCCCCCTACTGGGGAGGGAGCCTACAACCCAGGCATGTGCCCTTGACTGGGATCAAACCTAGGACCCTTCAGTCCACAGGCTGATGCTCTATCCACTGAGCCAAACCAGCGAGGGCTTATTTTCTAACTTTTGATTTGGCTTCAAAACAATTTTATTTATAGTCTCTATTTTGAATTTGTTAGTTTCAATGGAGAATGGAAAATGATAGACTCTAGATGGAAGTGTCTCCAATTTTTACTTTAGTAGTCTCATGGACACAGGAAGGCATACACTACCATATGGAATGGCAGTGAGGTAGACAGGAGAAAAAAAATTCAGAGTGAAGGGAACAGAAAATAGTTAATATGTATTTAAGACAGAACCAACTTAATGTGCCTATGTTGGCTTTTCTTGGGATTTTTATGGACTTTTCATTGGCTGCATTCCCTGGCAAAAGGGAGGGGCACACACTTTGGTCACCCACCTCTGGTTCATATCCATGTTCTGTCACTCATTGGCTGATGAGTCTTAGATGAGTTATTTATTCTCTTGGGCTTTTATTTCTTCCCTGGTAATGGTGATCGTTTCTTTGTAGGTTGTTTCTAAAATTAAACAGGTACTTGGCACAGTGCTTGGAATTTATGAGTGCTCAAGAAGTCAGTATCATCGTTCATGTTACTGTAACTTGTCCCTGAGCATATAATGTATTTTGCATACAGTAGGTACTCAACAACAAATGTTTTGGATAGATAGGCATGTTGGGCTTTCTTTCCTACCCTGCAGGCACTTCTGGTAGGAAAATTTCTTCCCATTCTAGGTTGAAAATTCTTCTGTTCTTCTGTAGCAACAGCTTGAGTATTCTTGTTTGGTTTCTTCTCAATCTTAGACTTATTTACTTTCAAAATGTTTAGCAGTTAGTACAACATGCTGCAAGTATCTCCGCCCCACCACCCCAAGTAGAAAAACAAGGCAAAGGAAATCTGCAAAAACAACCAGGGTGTTAAATTACTCATGTTTATTTGTAACAGACCTTCAGCCAGTACAGTACAAAACTTACAGTAGTATATCTCCATTACACAAATATTTACTTACAATATATTACATATACAAAATGCTTTGCAGTAAGTCTCAAAAGCTAGTTTAACTCCCCTTGAGAAAGGAGAAAAACTCTTTAAAAAGGGGGCAGGGCAGGGGAATCAGAGGAAGAGGAGATGAAGGGATAAGGTCCAAGGAGACACCAAGCATAGGCTACAAATGAAACCCTGGGAGAGAGAGAGAGAGATAGAGAGAGAGAGAGAGAGAGAGAGGGAGGGAGGGAGAGAAGAGAGGTGGTATTGCACTTGCTTCTGTGTTTTTTTTTTTGTTCTTCATAACTTCTAATTAAAAATATATATATATATATATAATATATGTATTATTTACACAAGGACAGAAGCTGCCAGAATATTACAAAATCCCACCTGCAGCTTGGACACTGACACAAGAAAACAAAGATCTGGAAAAGTTTCTATTTAGAAATTTTTTTGTGTGTGGTGTTAATTTGAATATCAATATAAAAGGAAAACACCTCTTTTCTCCATGTGGGTTTTCATGTATTTTTTTCTTTTTTCATTTTTTTTTTTTTATGCAAAAGGAGTTGGGAGAGAGAGCATGAGAGTGTTTGAGTTTCCAGAGCTGAAAAGGCTCCAGAAAGTAGGATTTTGTACCTAAGACCCTGGTTAAAGTGCAGTGATGGTCTGGAGAGAGACAGAGTGCTCTTCTCTCTCTCCTTAGCACCTGGTCTTGCCTTCCACTCTCTGCTCTCATGGGCTCAGAGCACAGCCTCAGAGCACAGTCCTTCATGTTCCAGGAGGTTATAGGTGCCAAATCTTGGGGTGAGGAGATGGTGGCACCCTAAGGCTCTGATACCCCAGAAGGGACTAGTCCTTATGAGGTGTTACCAAAGATACAGCAGACACAGAAGAAGTGGTAGGTCTAACAGGAAGGGGTTCAACAATCAGACAATTGAGGAGAACCCGGTTATTAATCTCATCTCTGCTGCCATCCTGAAGAAAGGAGCCAGTTCCCATGTTGTTGATGAGAAAACTCTCCCCTTCTCTAGAGACCACTCTCCTCCCAGATAACTCCCCCATCCTCTGCCCTTGGCAGCATCTGTTTATTGCTACCTTGTCAAGGAGGAAAGATCAACTCACAATGCCCCTCCCTGACAGTCTGGTTCTCTGGGAGAGACTACATAATGGGGGAGAAAAAGAAGGAAGAAGAGGACAACTTTTTTTAGTGTCTTCCTTTCCTCAAGAGGGAAAGGTAGACTCTTCTCAGAGCTCCAATCCCTGGGTCTGTTCCTTAGCCAACCCTTTAGCAACCCCCAAATTATCCCTGATGGGGAGAGAAGTAGGAGGCAAAAGAGCCAATGTGGAAGGGACATGTGGGAAGAAAGACGGAAGGGAAGAAAAAGGAGAGAGAAGGACCAAGTGTTACAACTTGTGAGGTGTTGTGTTTGGTTTTCTACTTTTTTCTTCTTCTTTAAATATAGAAAAACAGCCTTTGGTTTGAATCTCAAGGAAGCAGAGAATGGGATGGCTGTGGCCTTGGGCAGAGAACTCTGGTAGAGAGACCTCCACTTGCAGTGGAGCTGTGTCTCCTGCCCCTTCTCGCTAACCAGGTTACCCAAATACCAGGGTCTCTGCAGTAGCCAGGAAGAGAGTGCCCCTCCTGCCCTACATCTGGGAGCTGAGTGTAGAAGGGGAGCAGTCACAGGTGACACCCTTTAAGTTGTGCCCATCCCATTCTTGCTGGGACAAGAGTGGGACAGGATAAGGGGCACATGCCCTTGCTCGTCCTGGGGTAATTTTTGGTTACACTAAAAATCAGAAGAGAGAAAAGAGGCACTCTTTCCTCCCGAGGGTGAGTCCTGCTGGGGGTGGGGGGGAGAAGAAGGCAGTGTGACTGAGGGGCTGAGATACCCCCTTGTCTTCAGGCAGCAACCCACTGGTTTCTCATAGGACGGGGACTGCAGGAGTCCCTGAGAGCCTAGGGAGGTCACTAGAGTGAAGAAGTTTGAGAGGTGGGAGAGTAAGGAGAATTTTGAACGATCCCCTTCCCCAGCCCTGGTTCCCAATTAGGCACCTGTGGCTCCCAACGTGTCAGAGACAGAGGATGCAGACCTAGCCTTTGGCCCCTGAGAAAATAAAATTGGGGCACTCCAAGGAGAGAAAAGCTACCACTGAGTAGACTGGCAGGTTGAAGCAAGTAGAGCAGTGTTGGGGGTTGTTCGAGAAGAGGGAAGAGATATATCACATCCTAGAGGGAGATCCTGAATGTGGGCTTTGGGGAACTCATGTTTCCTGGGGGCGGTCAAGACCCTCAGTCCCACAGTGACTGGGGAGAATGTCTTCAGCCCCTCCTACTTCCAAATGAGGGAATTCTTCCTTTGTTTAAGAAAAGTGCAAGCTGCCTAATGTGAGAGGGCGCAAGAGGTATGGAATACTGGGCTGAAGGGTCCCAGAGAGGACATATAATGCCACAGAGCTATGGTAGGGTCAGAGGGAGCTATCAGCATCAAAACGGAAGCATCACATAATGCAAAAGTGAGGACTTAATGCAAGAAGTTCAAAAGTCTCTTAGTACTAAGAGGAGCTTCCCACCCCGGGGGCTGTTGGAGAAAGCCAGAACAAAGAGAGAAAAATTAGGCCTAAAGGGGAAGGGGACTGAACAAGAGGGTGGCGGAGTGGCAAGTGACTGATGGAAGTTAAAAAATGCAAAAGAAAAATCAGCTAATTATATTAATAAATAACTGAGTATGCTGGGATGAGAGGTTAAGAGAAAAAGGAGAAACATAAGCAAAAACCTGTTTCATCACCATGCTTGAGTCAGTCAGGGGGAAGAATAGGTGAGAAAGATTCAGGGTCAAGTGTGAAGTTAGGTAGCCAGTGATGGGGCTACATAGCACAACTCCTTAGGATGCAGTGGGGACAGGGCCAGACTCCTGTAGGTGGGGCAGTGGAGTGGCAAACTGAGGGAAGGGCAGTGGACTGCTAGCCCACCTTGTGCTCCCCCCGGACAATGTGGGAAGAGAATTCATACCGGTCCTGGCTGTGATAACCACAGATGTTGCACTCAAAAGGGTCTCTGAAGCCATGGCAGCCCATGTGGATGGTGAACATGACATGGTCCAGGAAGAGGATGCGGCAGTGCTCACACTTGAAGGCCTTCACGGGCTCACCGCTCTCGCCTACCACCCGGAGCACTTCCTTCGAGGGGCCTGGGGTGCCCCGTAGTAACCCCTCCTGTGGCTTGGGGTCCTCTTTGGCGTAGGCAGGACTGGGCCGGCCCACCACAATGGTGGGAGGTGGCTGGGGTGGGGGACCCTGAGGGAGGGATACCACCCCCCCAACCCGATCTTCGTGGTTGCTCTCTGTATCTGTGGAGTCTTGGCACCCATTGCTGGGGGATGCTCCAGGGTCAGCAAGGGGGCCTCGGGCCCGGTAGAGGAGGGGACCACCATCAGCCAGGTCCTCAGGTCCCTCACCTGCTTCTCGGGATCCTGGAAGCTCCAGTCGACCGGGGAGGGGCTGCATCTGGGTGTAGACAGAGCTGATGACAGGCGTGAGTTCTGAGATGCAATTGGTAGGTGGAAGGCGGAGAGGACGCAGGTGCTCTGCCCCCACAAAGGCCAGAGAACCTCCAAAACCAGGCTCCAGGCCATGATGTGCCATGAGCTCCACATCCTTCTCATAGCCACCCGAATTCACATCGTAGGGGAGGTCTGAGAGGCTGAAGCGCATCTGCTTCTCACCTGTGGAGAAGAGGCTCTCAGCAGAGCTGGGCATGGAGGATTCCTGAGCTCCCCAGGACGATGCCTTTGTTTTCTTACCCATGAGGATGGCTGTAACATGATTTATCACTCTTCATTTACTTCCCTGGAGGTTAGGTCCCTTGTGGGGCTGCTCCCCAACTCTAGGCTACAATCTTAGAGGTCTCAGTCCCGGGCCACTGATCTTTATCATTCTTGTATTATCTATAGCTATATATACATATACATAAAAGCCTAAGCAACTGTAATGAGCAAACAACCAGAATAACCAGAACGATTGGTCAACCAGTTGCTATGACACGCACAGACGCTCAATGCAGAAGCTGCCCCTGGTGGTTAGTGCACTCCTACAGCCAACCTCCCATGGCCAGTGGTGAGGGTGTCTGGCCTCTGTTTCTTCTGTGCCCGGCCTGGCAAGCCATCGCCTCCTTTCCCAACCCTGTTTGGGCCCCGGACTGGAACAAGGAACAAGGAACTGAGGGTGGGTGGCAATGGACATGGCCTCTTTCCCAGGGGGGCCAAGGGCCGGCTCCCTCCTCGGAACCGGCAGACAACTTCCCGAGTCCCATTTCTCCCCTTGGCCAGCAGGCCCCAATCAGCCTGACCTTGATTGGCCCTGATTGCTGGCCAGGCCTAGGGACCCTACTTGTGCACCAGTTCATGCACCAGGCCTCTAGTTCTCTATAAAGCTCCAGGTCCTTGGAGAGCTGGGCCAGGTGAGGTCCCCATACTCGCCTCTTCCCTCTGACTCAAAGGGCCCAGGTCTCAGTCCCCACAGACTTAAGTCCTTGCTATTCTCAAAAACTGGGAGAACCCTGACACCCTCTTCTAAAATCATCACATGAGCCCTCAACACTGACCCCTTCCACCCTCTTGAGGTACTTTCTCCCTCTTCATTCTGCTTCTATTTTGGGGATAGATTCTGAGGACCAGACTGCTTTCTTTCCTTCAATCAAATCTCCAGAGCCACCTGGTCTAATGGCCATCAGAGCTCAGATACAGATGAGCTGTGGCTTAAATCTGATGTCTCCTCTACCACTGGGCTCTTACCTACAAACTTCTGGGGGGTGGAACGCTTGCGTTTGGTGAGGCTGTTGGCCAGACGATCAATGAATGTGGGCCTCTCAGAGGATGAGTGCAGCATAGAGTCTGGCACCATCTCCAGGTCACGTATCTCATCACCTAGTGGGGGGAGGTGGGGACAGGGAGTAGCAGCTGAGGAGGGGTAGCACTGGCCCAGCAGCCTTCTCTTGGAGAAAACCAGTAGGTCAGGAGCCACAGAAGGCCACACTCGATGCTTGGTCAGCTCCTTCACCCTATTTAAAGTTCATCCCAGCAACAGGTCAGATAATTTGGGGACAATTATATACAACTGACCCACAATTTTATACTTCCTTGTAGTCTCTCTCTCCCATTAGACTAAGAACATAGATCAAATCCTCCCCTACCTCTGGGTCTTCCTGCAGCATTTATCAGGGGCTCTGCACTAACTGGGGTGCTAGGCACCCTAATTACTGAGGTAATTGTACCTTCCCCATGGACCTCTCCCCTTGTGCAGGCAAGTGCTAGAATCACCCTTGTCCTGTACTCCCTCCCTCTGGCTCTGCCCTCAACTCCCCCATAGTCCTGCCCACAGCCCACCTGGTTGGCCAGCCAGAGCTTGGGCTTCAGTGCTGAGACTCTGCAGGTAGTTGTGGCACCGCTCCTTGTGCTCCTCCAGGGTACTCTGCTGCTTGTAGCTCCGGCCACAGTAGTTACACTTGTAGGGCTTACCCACTGTGGGAGAGGAGACTGTGCAGGAGAGAGGAAGCAAGTAACATCAAGGTTACTTTTCCCAGTGCCCTGGCTCTACACAGCTGTCTAGGAACAAAGGGACACTGAGGAGGAAGGGATGCTGCTCCATCGAATTATTCTGCTTGTCTTTCCCTCTCCAACTGCAGCTGTAAGCATGGACAGATGACCACACCTCAGAGAAGAGGCACAATGGGCAGCTAGGGGAGGCGAGAGGGGATCCAGGTCATGTGGCACTGGATTGCTGGTAGGACTCAAGATGGCCAAGCGGTTTGGCTCAGTGGATAGAGCATTGGCCCTCAGACTGAAGAGTGCCAGGTTTTGTTTGTTTGTTTTTAAGTATATTTTATTGATTTTTTACAGACAGGAAGGGAGAAGGATAGATAGTCAGAAACATCGATAAGAGAGAAACAGTGATCAGCCTGTACACCTCCTACTGGGGATGTGCCCGCAACCAAGGTACATGCCCTTGACCGGAATCAAACCTGGGACCCTTCAGTCAGCAGGCTGACTCTCTATCTACCGAGCCAAACCGGTTAGGGCAAGGTCCCAGGTTTGATTCAGGTTGCAGGCTCGATCCCCAACCCTGGTCAGGGTGGGGGTTGGAGGCAACCAATCAATGTGTCTTCTCACACTGATGTTTCCCCCCCTCTCTCTGTCTCTCCCCCGCCCTTCTACTCTCTCTAAAAATAAATGAAAAAAATATCCTTGGGTGAGGATTAACAACAACATAAAAGATGGCCAAATTGCTGCTCAGAGGAAAGAAGAGCCCAGGGACTTTGTAGGGGATCATCCCTGGCAGGCAGGCTGGCCCCACCCCAGGAGCTCAGAGTCTGAGGCCCACACTGTGGTTTAACCTTTCCATGTGGCAGGCGGTGTTAGCGCTGTTTACCAGACAAGGGGATTTTTTGCTTACGAACTATCTGATTTGGTTTGGGGGAAACTAGTGGGCTGGGGTGACAGAAATGAGAGTCCGTAGACCTGCTGATGCGGGGAGGGGCAGTTTTCACTGACCTTTGCTTGTCCTTTTTTACCTCTACTACTAGCCCAGTTTTGCTGCTTATTATTCTGTCTTTCTACATTGAGATACAAAGAGAGCCCCAGAAAAACCATCATCTAATGGAGAACTTTGAGAAGAGAAAAAGAATAAAAGAACAGAGAAGAAAACAATCGAGAAGAATATAAAAGGAAGAGAACAACTCTGGAGGTGTTTTTTTGTTTGTTTTAAAGAACAGGAAATAAAGATTTTGTTTCTAGTGAGGAGAAAAGATTGGGAAGACTGAGAAACTTCCTTGAAAAACAACTTTTGAGAGACGACGTTTGTGAGAGGAGAGAAAAAAGTGAGAGAAACAAGGTATTGTATATTTTAATTTACGTATCTTGCTACTCCTGAGCAGGGGCTAGGAGAGGTATCTCCAGGAAGCCCTCTCCCATCCCATGCCTGACCTGGACCTTGACTCAACCAATCTACTATTATCCTGCTCTTGCTAGGTGTTTGGGGAGTGAGATTAAAGTTACAGACCCCACTGATCTAAGGCTCTTAGGGAAATGTCTTAACATCTGAGAGGAACCCTCTTTTTCTTATAGTGGGGGTTGTAAGAGAAAGCAAAGATGAGACCTAATAGTATATCTGTGTCTTCTTCTAGCCCCAATAACCTCCTCCAGAACCTCCAAAACCCACCCCAACCCTTGCCTTGCTGTTGGTAAGATTACTAGGGGCCAAGCCACCCCGGTTCCAAACCAGCGGGAGTGTGTGTGTGTGTGTGGGGGGGTGCTTTTCCCAGGACCTTGATGGGGTTCCAGTGAGGATGCAGAAAGAATAGCTCCATGATTGGCAAATCTTTTCTTCTTTTTCAGTTTCCTTGCCAGCAAAATGGAGACAGTAACATCTATCCCGGAATCATTATGAGGAGACCAGTGAGATGCTTTGTAGATTATAAAGCATGAACCAATATTGTTCTTTCTCTCTGTTGTTCCTCCACATACACAGAGATAAAGAGGCCCTAGCTCCCAGGTGAGAGCAAGGTAGGTGGCTGGAAAAAGTAGAGGGTGGGGAGGTGATTACCTTGTCCCTTTAAATCCTGGCCCATGAGAGTTTAGGAAAAGAGAAAAATAGCAAAGAACATTTCCAAGGACAGACCCTACTACTTCTTTCCCCTCTGCCCTCCTTCCTCCTTTTCCCAGTCTTGAGCTCCCTCCTTCCTGCCAGCTCAGCTTCTGACCTTTTCCCAAGTCCAAGCCAAAAGCTCAAAACTTAGTAAAAGGCTTCAAAAGTGCTATCTGTCCAGCTGATTAGGCAGATGTTGATTCAGTTTGGGCTGGGCTAGAAAGTCGAGTTAGTCCAGTTCCTGGGCACTGTTCCAAACCCAGAGCTCCAGGCACTCGCTCTTGCTCCTGGTCAGGTGATGACCTCTTGGGATGGGGAACAGAAATGGGATCATCTTCGTAGGCTTCCTTTCCTACAGTTTGGGAGGCCTGTGGATGTTTTCAGGAACCAGGAGGAAGTCAAGGAGAGGACAGAAGGGGGCAAAGATGGTGACAAGTGTGGGGCCTGGGGCAGATCTGAGGTAAGGAGGGGTCACCTGGTGCTCAGAAGTGGGGGGTGATGGAGCACAGATGGTTCTGCATCAGCATGACCTTTACAAATAGTCAGGCCTGGCCTGGATGGTTGGGCTCAGTGGATAGAGCTTCGCCTGTGGACAGAAGGGTCTCGGGTTCGATTTTGGCCAAGGGCACATGCCTGGGTTGTGGGCTCCATCATCAGTGTGGAGCGCGCAAGAGGCAGCCGATCAGTGATTCTCCACCTCTCTTTCCCTCCCCTTTCCCTCTGAAATAAATAAAAATATTAAAAAATAAAAATGGGCAGGGAAGGGTGACTGTTAAGACCCAAGAACACTGCCTTTGCTCCTTTTGCTCTCCACATTACAGAGTGTGGCTGGTGCAAATACCTCACCAGAGTCCCGGACATGTCCCACAGGGCTGCTGCCCAGAGGGGTTACAGAGGCAGGGCCCCGTCCACTCCGCAGGTGCCCCGCCCTCCTGGAGAATAGACACTGCAGTCCCACAGAGACCAGAGAAGTCGAGGGGTGTCCTGGGGTCCCCCTTCCCCTTCTCCCACTGGAAAGGGCACTGACCCGAGTGTGTTCGGAGGTGGCCGGTGAGGGCGTCCCTCCGGCGGCAGGCGTAGTTGCAGAAGGGGCATTTGAAGGGCTTCTCCCCGGAGTGCAGCTTGATGTGGCGCAGCAGGTTTCCCTTCTGGGTGAAGGAGGCTCCGCACTGGTTGCAATGGAAGGGCCTTTCGCCTGCGAGGGAAAGAGAGGTGCCTGGTACTGGCCGTGAGGGACCCTGGAGGCTGAACCCAGCTCCTCCGCCCCACACTGGCTCAGGGAATGCGCTCAGAACCCATTTCTCATACACATCCTGCTTAGCACAGGTCCCGGGGGCAGTCTGATCCTGGGCAGGTGTGGCAACGGGCTTGTGGCAGGAAGCGCACGAGGCCTGGAACATTGGGCCAAAAGACCCTTATCACACACAAAGCTTCCTCAGGCTCTCTCTGCCCCAGGAGCCCAAAGCCCAAGGAAGCTGAGAAGAGGCTTCTATATTCCGTTTTTTCTTCGTTTTCTTTATTCATTGATGGGAGGGCCTAAATAACACCCAGGAGTCCTACCCCCATTAGGTATAGGATCCTTCTCTCTCTTTTTAAAAATCCTCACCCGAGGAAATGTTTTTCCATTGATTTTTAGAGAAAGTGGAAGGGAGTGGGGGGTGGGGGGAGAAACAGCAACTATGAGAGAGAATCATTGATTGGCTGTCTTCTGCACATCCCCTATTGGGGATCGAGCCCACAACCCGGGCATGTGCACTTGACTGGAATCATACCCGGGACCCTTCAGTCTGCAGACTGATTGATGCTCTATTCACTGAGCCAAACCAGCTAGGGCAAGGATATTTTTTTAAAAATATATTTTATTGATTTTTTACAGAGAGGAAGGGAGAGGAATAGAGAGTTAGAAACACTGATGAGACAGACACATCGATCAGCTGCCTCCTGCACCCCCCCCCACTGGGGATGTACCCACAATCAAGGCACATGCCCTTGACCAGAATTGAACCTGGGACCCTTGAGTCCGCAGGCTGACGCTCTATCCACTGAGCCAAACCGGTTAGGGCAATATTTAAAAAAAATTAATTTTAGAGAGAGGAAAGGAGAGAGAGAGAGAGAAAAAAAACATCAAAGTGAGGAAACATCTACTGGTTGCCTCCCATATGTGTCCTGACTGGGGACTGAACCTACAACCTAGGTATGTGCCCTGACCAGAATCAAACCCGCAAGCTTCTGGTGAATGGGATGATGCTCCAACCAACTGAGCCACCTGGCCAGAGCTAGAATCCTTCTTGAGGCTATAAGACTTTGCCCTCCCTCACTTCCTCAGAAAAATATCAGCTTTTCTTTATAATAAGAGCTGAAGAAAGTGCCAGGAAAGCATAGGCATTCAGGGAGGCTGAATTTCAACCCCGGTCTTTTCTCCTCCCTCAACTAGAAAATGTGGCAGGAGAGACCCTTCTCTTTCTGAGGCTACCCCACTCGAGGCATAGCCTCCCAGCCCTGCCTCTGCCTCCCAGGCCCACCTGGGAGTTCCTCACTGGTCCCCTGGCTTACTCACCTGTGTGACTGCGTTTGTGCACCATGAGCACGTTGGGTCCAATGCAGACCATGCCACAGACATCACATTTGAGCTTGCCGTTGGGCAGCCGGATGCCACCAGGGGAGTGAGGCTCTGGCCCACTTCCATCACAGTAGCCCAGGGGCTCCGACAACGAGTCTTCCACGATCACACTATCTTCCTTTTCCAGGAGCCGCTCATCTGGCCCCAGCAGTCTACTCGACTCCTCATCGCTGTACATCTCCACCTTGATGGAGTTGGCTGGAGGGTGGGATGGTGTTTAGGACAGAGAAAGGCAAAGGAGAGAGCCTTCCCCCAGGTCAGAATGGCACTCCCGAGTCTAAAAGGAGTCTCTGAGCCCTGAGGCATTCAGGCTTCAAAGGAGGCCAATACCCTAGGTGTCCAGAGTGGTGACATCAGAGTCCTGCTGGAACCTGAAGCAACCTTGTCCTCCTACCCCACTGATCAGGCAAATAGAGTTTGAGGAAAAAGCACTGGGGAGAGGAGGAAGCTAAGGGGAGCCTATTTCTCCACTCTCTTGTCATTAGGAAAGATGTCTGACTTGGCCCTGGGCAGGAAGCCAGCAAGTAACAGTGTCAGGAAAACAGTCCTAGAAGACCAAAGAGACAGGGCTAAGGAGAGAGTGAAACTGGGAGACGGACACAGCTTACATTATCCTCCCACCCCATAGGACTGAGCCCCTCTACTCCCCTCCATCACAATCAGAGGGGGATGGAGGAGGGAGGAGACATTGAGGAGAAAGCTTTGGCTCTAGCTCTGACCTACATTCCTGGCTATTCCAACCATTTGGAGAATGTCACAGATCTGGGGCCAGCTGAGGAGAGGCAGTCCTGGGGACCCTCTGGGCAAGACACTTAGGGGGGGTGATGAGGAGACCCTTCTCATACCTGTTTCCTATCTGACTTCAGTTTGTGCCCATTGCTATCAACCTGCTATTCTCACTCCAGACTTTCTCTTTGGGGCCTTTACCTTAATCCCACCCATGCTCCTGTGAATTCCACCCTTGCCTGGCAGTGAGAGTTCAGTCTTCTTTCAGAAGTGAGGATAATCCCAGACACTGAACTTCTTAGTGATTTTAGAGACTCTGAGCAGGAAACCAGAGTGAGGCAGCGATGGGGAAATGGCTGCCAATGGAAGATGAATCAAGGGCCAAACACAAACAGGGACGCCTTGTGCCAGGCGAGGGAAGAGGGGTGCACTTACCACTGAGTGAGCGGCTGGGAGAAGAGTGCTGGCTGTTGGGGGTGCTCACGGAGGGCCCCACTGGGGCCCCAAGAAACTCCTTCTCCAGAGATGAGTCCCCGCTACCTTAGAGGAGAGAATAAGAGGGCAGGTGAAGTTGAAGCTGTAAGCTATTAGTCAATTGCCTCATCTTTTCAAAACTCAGTTACATTTATCTTGTAGCCATGTTCAAGGTAGTGTTGGATGCTGGGCACCATACCTTGTGCCCTGGCCAGCCTGGGTGCCCGGTGCAGACTTCCGAGAGCTCCGTGGCTGGGTCTTGCCCACCCTACCTTTATCTAGGCCTGAGGGGAAGAGCATCACTGCCTGACGTCCACAGGAAACAGGGCTGGGGCTGGGCGGGCCAGGGTAGAGAGGAAAATGGGGGCCTCAGCAGGGAGGCGGTTCAGGACAGCCGGTTCTTCCCTATTGTTCCTCTCCGGAGCCCTCAACACCAGGTACGGGATCTGCAGGAAGGGCAGCTGGAATTGTCCCTGAATCTAATGATAATAACAGCAATCATAACGACGGCGCTCACATGAACCGAGGGCTTATTATGTGCCAGACAATGTTCAACGCACCTTAATCGAATTTTTCATTTATAACAACCCAATGAAGTAGGTACCAATATTATCCTAATTTCACAGGTGAGGAAACTGAGGCACAAGAAAGGCTGCATGACTAGCCCAAGGTTATATAGCAGTAGTGGTAGAACTGGAAGCTGATCACAAAAGAAGAGGTGACGGTGTCCTTAACCACCACCTACACAGCCAACTGGAACTCACTGCTTCAGGAGGGGAGAGCTGGGTCCATGAGATTTTCTAAAATTAGCGAAATTTGACTCCTCTAGAAATCATCCTATCTGATATGACTCCAATCGGATATTTACAACTTGGTATTCCCTTTACATGAAATAATCAGTTTATTTTCATTATATTCATTTTAACATGTTGACAAATTGCATTTTAAAAATGCTTTTTGAGACGTTCATAGATCGTTTAAAAAATCAGATAACACACCTAAAGATATAAAAAAAATCCCTCCTCCCCACAATCATTTACACAAACACATAAGTGAAATAAAGCACATGTAGACAAACACACACAAACACAGACAAGATCACATATGTAGATACACATACAGAGAACATACCTACTGGGATAAACATACTCATAGCCTCTACAGTATCTGCTAACATGAACATGCATGGATGTGTGCAGACAGCCCTAAATATGGAAAAGAGAGAGAAAGAGAGAGAGAGAGAAGCCCTAAAATTCATCCCTAAAGTCCACCTATTAGTACTTTACCCAATTTCCCAGCTATAAACATACTTACTTTCACAAAATAAAGATTCCATTATAAAATGGTTGGAGTCTTGGGCCTGAGGCAAGAAATCCGGAACACACCCTCCTGAGGGATCCCTCTCCGGCTTTGGTCAGTGGGAAGAAAACAACCACTCAGGACTTTGGGACCATTTCCCATTCATATCCTCTCCTACAAATCCCATTTCCCGCACGCTGTCCCATCAAAGTCTCAGGAAATTGTTTACTATCTATAGGAAAAGCCTTATGGCTTAAAACTGAGTTTCCCCAGCTGGGGCTCTTTAGATGAGCCCTGGTTATCTACAAAAGTTGCCCAAATCAGAACCACACACATATCACAAAGTGAGCATCTCAGAGTGTGAGCCGAGACTTGTAGACCCAGACCCAGTTTTAAAATATGTCATTTAAACTACGTGGAGGGTTTACTGAGGTTAGAAGGATTGAAAGGGCATCTTCTCATTCCTTTTCAATCCTTAGTGCTGACTTGCCCTAAATCACTCCATGTTAGCTATGGGGAAGAGCAGGGCTCTCTCTGGGCCCTAACCCTGAGTCCTTGACCCAAGGAGTAGGAGCTCCCTGGAAGTCCATCGCTGGTCCCTAGATTGAAGGTGCCTCTTGGGACCAGAGCCTTGACATATGGGGGGAAATATCCTTAAAGGGATAGTTAGAGACATCAGGGGGAAACATCCTTTGTGGCTTTCCCTATTACGGCCTGGGAACAGGAGGAAAAGCAGGTGCCTCCAGAATCATGTCAGTAGTTCAGGAGGCTCTTTGATGCCGCTGCCCTCCTGAGGATCAAGGCCAGAGGGGAAGCAGGCTCAAATCTACTTCACTGAGCTAATACATACAAGTGAGTCCTTTCAGGGGGCCCCAGGGATCGTGATTTCCAGCGAAAGGGAGAAGGGGACTAGAATCAGATTTGGGAAGTTCAGCAGTTCTTCTCTCAGCCTCAGAAACCCCAGTGAGGGAATTTCAAATGCCTGGGAGTCCCAGAAAACCCCAGGCTTGTCAAGAATTAAGGCTGCTCTCGGGTCTCCGAGAAATTCTCTTGGTCAAAGTCTTTACAGATTGCCTGAACCCCTAGAGGGCAAAGCCAAATCATGAGGCTCACATCAGAGGCACGAGGAGGTGCGTCCAGGGCAGAAAGGCAGGAGGGAGACAGGCAGCATCCCCCAAGCTCGGGAAGGAGCCCGTTGCCCGCTCCTGCCGCCCTTCCTCAATCCTCAGAGCGGCTGCTTCCAGGGATGGCCAGGGAGGCTGGAGAACCTCCACACCTCTCTCTGCAACGGACCTCAGCCTGACTGCTTTCCCGTTCTTGACCAGCAGCTCCAGGCGCCGGAATGCCAGCCGGCCCGACAGGGAACAGTGGGTACAGGGCAGAGAAAGCCGCCCATCCCCGGCTCTATTGTGGGCAGGAAGCCGAGGCCCCTCTGATTTCTGCTGCAGGCGGAGGCATCTGCTGCCAAGGCGCCTCTTCACCTCGACCCGACGCTAACTATGCCCACCCGGGCAGTCTCGGCCTTTCCCCGGGACGGCTCATCTCTGTCCCCAAGGCCTAATCAAGATGTCACCACAAGCTCCCGCTGCTGTCCAAGTCGCAGTCTTTGCTTAGCAACACCAAACACCCTCTCTCCCATCCTCGGCAAGTGTGAGGAGGAACGCCCCCTCCCCCGCCACACACGCGCAGCCCCCATCCTCTGCCTCTCCTCCGTCTCGGGAGTTGGGACCGAACCGGCTCCCTGGCCCCAGCACCCCCTCGCCCCCCTCCACTAACCACGATCTGCCTGGACTTACATTATCCTTCCCTTGCCGGTGAGACCCTGGGGTGCGAACGCGGCCGCCGCCTTGGAAACGGCGAGGGAGTGCGGGTGGTGTGTGCATGTCTGCGTCTCGGTGGCAGGCAGGGGTGAGCCCAGCCACTCACCTTCCAGGAAGCGTGGATTCCTGGAAGTGAGGGGAACCGCCGTCATTTCGCAGGCAGCGGCAGCGGCACGGTGAGCAGGGGCCCACGGCTGCAGCCAGCAAGAGCTCAGCACAGGGTGTATGTGTGTGTGTGTGTGTGTGTGTGTGAGAGAGAGAGAGAGAGAGAGAGAGAGAGAGAGAGAGAGAGAGAGAGAACGCTTGGATGTGCTTGAGGAGGGGGCTGCAGAGAATAGAGAATGTATATGTGTGTGTGTGTGGGGGGGCAATGCTACAGCATCTCTTTCCCAAGCCAGTGCAGGGGCGGGGGTTGGGGGGTGTGCACAGGGAGCGGGAGGCAGATGCCGTGGCTCTCGTGCCCAGCAGACAAAGAGGGACTGCACAACAAATGCCTGAGAGAAGCAAGTGTGTGCAAGAGATGGATGGGCCCTCGGGGTAGGAGGGAGAAAGGGGGCCCCCAGGGAAGGCCCAATCCTCCGCCAGCCCGGGAAGCCAAGGCCCCAGAGGTCATGGGGCCCAGGACATGGGGCAGCTTCAAGGCTCTCAGATCAGCGGAAAGCCCCTCCCCCACCAAACTCAGGCACTCTTATTCCCTCCTTTCCCTCCTCCTCCAGGAGGGAGGTCGCTCTGTAGATCTGGGGACTGACAGTTCCCTCCTTCTCAGCGGTGAGAGGGCTCAGCACAGTCTGGTCTCAGGCTGGTGTGGCTCTGTGGCCCTGAGCCCTTTCAGATCCCAGGCAAAATGCTGGTATAGTCCCCCCACCGCCCCTCCCCGCCTGTGCCCCTGGGGCCGGCTGCCTGCCTGCAGCCCTGGATGAATCCGCCCTCTATCAAGACAAGGCCTCTGCTCCCTTCCCTTCCAGAGGAGCTGCTCAGTGACGTGCTGACCTACATTGGAGACTAGGTTTTCTGATTCCAAGAATTTGGGGGTGGGAGGGGCTGTGAAACTTTGGGCTGCCTACCCCTGGAGCTCTTCCTACTGAGGTTCCCTTGAACATTTCAGGGTCCCAGAAAACTTGGGACAAGCACTGCTCAAACAATTAAATGAGCCAGTCCCAGCAACTCAGCTTCCCTGGAAAGAGGGAATGGGGGAGGGGGAGAGGGGGTATGGTAAATTACTGACTTTTCCCTTCTCCCCCAGGAGGGAATCATCTGCCCCTTTAGAAAAGCTGGGCTTTCTGAACTGGGTTCTGTAAGGTGGGAAAACCTCGGTGAAGAACAGGTGAGGAAAGGCCACCTGGTGTGGAGGCAGAAGAGCTGGGATGACCTTGCAGGAGCCACTGGGGTGCTTTGGGAGGGTGTACACTGCGTCAGTCTTCCCCATTGCTTCCATATCACTCCCGGAGAGGTGGGTCAGATGCCCCTCCAGTCGACGGTCTCAGCCATGCTTTTCAGGACTAATGTTGGCCCTGTCTGGATTTTCCCTTCTCCTTCTCTAAGGTAGCCGCTGACATCTAGAATTCTCAAAACACAGGTAAGAAGTTGCTGACCTCTACTTTCAGCCAAAAAGCCATCCTGTGCAGAGGCCTCTTCTTATATAGGACAAGCCAACCAGCTAAAAGCAGGGCAAGTTTGGTTTCATAGCGCAGTAAAGCAAACACCCTCAGAAATTTTCCTCTAATATCCAATATTCTCCAGAGATAGGACTGAAAAGAGCCTATCGTATATCCTCGCCCACCTTCCTGGTTTCTCTTCTGCCTACCATAGAGCAGGGACTGGTTTTTATCCTTCTGAGTGATCCCCGGCAAAAAAGCAGGTCCTGAGTGTACTTGTTGCTCTGCAGTGGTTTTCTGAATAGGCTTAATGAGCAGGAGGTGGGAGGGTTGGCTGGTTCCTCAGAAAGGCTATGGCTTTCAAACCAATGAAGTCTCTTTCAGTTAAGTCAGTCCCCTTGGTCCCTGTCACTCTGTCCAGACGTGGCAGGTACTGAATGCCTTTGCCCATTCCAATTCCTTCCCTCCTGAAATGAGAAACGGGTCAGAGTTGTCTTCCTTTACATTACCTAGGAGTTGTCAATGACTCTTAAATGTGTGCCTGATCCCCCCTGCTACCTTCCTCAGTGCATGCCCATACTTCCTCCACAAGTCCCACTTGAGGGGGGGAAAAAACAAAACGAGAGGTCACTTCTGCAATGGTGCTTGAATATCTGAGGGGGATACTCAACATGTCAAAACCCAATTCTGGCTTCCCTTACCTCTTATAATCATTTCCTGCCCTGACATTCTAATGCTCCTTCCATCTTAGACACACTCTGTCTTGGGCCCTTTCCTGTACCCTTAGAGAGGGAGCCAGATAAAGTTCCTCATTTCTTTTCACCTTGTTAAACTCTGAGAGCATCCTGATTACTTCATATCTCTAAAAGCCAGGCATACCATGAGCAATGGTCTCTTCTGCCTCAGGAAGAATATCTGGCAGGTATGAAAAGCTGTATGTTCTGATTATTGAAAAGGATAGGGGGAAAGGAGAATGGAGCTCTGTATCTCCACTTCAAAGGCTGTAAGCCATTGGTCCACTGGCCAAATTCAGCCCATAGATAAGTTTGACTTGCCCCATGAAACTTTTTTTAAATTGAGTCATTATTTTTATATAAAGTCTGGATTTTTGATTTCTCTTAAACAATTGGAAGTTTGGGTCACGCTGGATACACACACACTCCCACAAGGACACTGAAGGGCTGTTGCTCCTTGAGGTAGGACATGTGTTTTCCATTTCACGACAGTCCCCACCATTCTCTTCTGCTCATTATCCTAACCCAGGTCATTCACTTATAGACCCATGTGGCCCCCACAGGCCTTTGAGGTTTGTAACCCTGCTCTACTCTCTATTAAATATCATGTTTGCTGGTGACTTTAGAGAACAGAGGGAACTACATCCTCTTTCCATCTCTTTGCTTTAAATCATTCCTCTCTAATAGTCTCTACTCATATTCCTCTCCCATTCTCTTCTCTTATCACCCAAGAAGCCTGGGAAGAGAAACACGAAGGAATGTAAAATAACCAAAATAAATGATTACTGTCAAGCACTACCAAGTGTGGGTGTCGCTCTGTGACCAGGGCACCCAGAGGTCCTGTACAGGAGGGTCTGCTCCCAGCCCCTTACAAAGAGAATGCACAAGAGGCCATACCAGACATATAGGAGCGGCCATTGCAGTCTTCTATGTCCATCTTAGATTCTGCTGAAAAAGAAAATAGCTGCTATTAGAAGCCAGATCTGGGAAGGGAAGAGGTTTCTCTCTAACATCCTGGAGTTAGCAAGAAACCTTAAAGATCACTTAAGTGTGCTCTGAAGAAGAAAAACCTCATACCTTATCCTGGTGAGGAAGACAATGTACCCTGACTTACAAACCCTGGGGCCTCGTCCAGCCCACACCTTCTGTTTCCCAGGCTCTGGGGAGGAAATGCTCTCATTCCAGAGTGGTCCTGGTTGTGTTGTTCTGAGAGACCCTTTCTTTGTGGGTGGAGCTAACGCTGTAGGAAAGGAGGCAGGTTACAGCTCAGTTCAGCTCTTGAGAGGCAAAAAAAGTCCTATAAGGGCTCTAAACCTTGTTAAGAATGGGATAGTAGTAAGAGGAGGAGGCAGAATTCAGTCTTTGAAGGGATTCTGTTTTGTGTGTGTGGCAGGAGGGAGGGGGACAGGAAAGTAGAAGGTGGAGAGCAGGTTCAGTGAGGAGAGTTCTCTACTGAAGGTATATAAACAAATTAAACCTTTAAGTACCATCCTCACCTTGTCAATACTTTGATATGCTTATTGCTTTTAAAGAAGGGAGGACCCTGAATTTGAAATGCAGGTTAGCCCTGGACGGTTTGGCTCAGTGGATAGAGCGCTGGCCTGTGGGCTGAAGGGTTTGGGTTGGATTCCAGTCAAGGGCACAGGCCCAAGTTGTAGCTCGATCCCCACTAGGGGGTGTGCAGGAGGCAGCCGATCAATGATTCTCTCTTATCATTGCTGTTTCTATCTCTCTCTCTCTCTCTCCCTTCCTCTCTGAAATTAATAAAACATAAAAATAAAGAGTGGGGCAAGGAAATGAATAGCCTAAGTTGCCTCCAAGATTCTTGGTTTTGAAGGATCTCACTGAGGCAGGTAGATGCAAATTTGGTTTACTTCTAATATTATATTGATAGAGCCAGGGGTGGGTGTGGGGATTCTGAAGGGCACACAGGGGTAAAATCTATTTTTTATTTTTCTGCTTCTTTTCCCTCCCAGGTTATTCCTTATTATTATTTGTTTTTAATCCTTACCTGAGGATTAAAAAATTTTTGTTTTTGAACATTTTTTTAAATTGATTTCAGAAAGGGAGAGGGAAACAAAGATAGAAACAGCAGTGATGAGAGAGAATCATTGATCTATCTGCTGCCTCCTGTACATCACACTGTGTGGGGATCAAGCCCACAACCTGGGCATGCGCCCTTACCAGGGAATCGAACTGTGACCTCCTGGTTCACTGGTCGATGCTCAACCATTGAGCCACACTGGCTGGGCTTTACTGATTTTAGAGAGAAAGGGAGGGAGAGAAAAAGAGAGAGAGAGAGAGAAACAAACATTGATGTGAGAAACATTTATTGGTTGCCTCCTGCACAAACCCCAACTGGGGATTGAATATGGGACAACGCTTCAATAACTGAGCCACTCAGCCAGGGCATCCCCACCTGGGTTATTCTTGTCTAGTTCTGAGAGACATCATATGTCTCTAAAAAGCCTCATGGAAAAGCCTGAAACATTCCCAAAGCAAATCCCTTAGATTTCCTCAGAGAGATTGCTAGTTTCACCCAGGAAGACAGGGTCTGGACAAAACATTTCTCTAAGTCCTCCCTGGGGTGTACTGAGCTTTGGAACCAGAGAAGCCATATTAACAAGTGTTCCTTAAAAGGTTCCCTTAGGGGCAATGATTAAAAGAGCCCAAGTCCACAGGGGTTAACGAACTCGTACCTTCCGGAATTAGCCAGAGAACTTGCAGTGGTCAGAGATCCAAAGATGGGGGAGGGTGGCCTGGTACTCTCTTTCATTTCCAAATCCTTAGTTCCATAATTGCCCTTTGGGATTGTTCAATATTACTGCAAAGTTCAAGATGCCACAGGTGACTTCCCTAGCAACCCTGATCCCCTGCATGCAGAAGAAGCAAAAGTGAGTAGGAGTTTCTCAATTTTCTGCCTGGAGAAACTGAGGCTCATTGCAGTTAAGTGACTTGTCTTAGGGCTCATGGTGAGACTGAGAAAAGTAAACACGTCTCCTGCCTATCTGAGATGTGTTCTCTTCGTTAAACCATCTTGCTTCCTTTCCAAAGCCAGATTACTCAAGGCCTTCATGGATCTCTTGCTTTTCCCTGGTTCTGACATCAATTAAAGCACAAGGCATCTTTTCCTTTGGTGTGATCCCTGTGGGAGTGGGGTCTGTTACTTAAAAAGAAAGAACAAGTTGAACAGGTTCTACCAAGAAATATGCTAATGCAAGTGTGTGTGTGTGTGTGTGAGAGAGAGAGAGACAGAGAGAGAGAGAGAAAGAGAGAGAGAGGGAGAGAATGAACCAGGGGCAAGCTAGACAAGCACTAGGTGGGCAGAGCAGTTGAAGCATAGCATCCAGCTAGCACTGGCTCTCACTCTTGGACACCTGCCCAAATGGCCCCGAAACAATTTCCATAAGGATCTGAAGGAGTTGGTTTGAGTTGGACTTTGTTCCTAGCAGTAAACTGAGCTCTTCTGCTTCTTTATTAATTTTATTATTTTTGTTGTTGCTAATCCTCACCCAAGGATATTTTTCCATTGATTTTGAGAGAGAGAGAGGAGGGTATTTTTCCATTGATTTTTATAGAGTGGAGGGTATTTTTCCATGGATTTTTTGAGAGAGTGGAGGGGAGGGGGAGAGATAGAGGAACATCAATGTGAGAGGAATATGGAACCTGCAACTGAGGTATGTGCCCTTGACCAGAATTGAACTGGGAACCTTCAGTCCTTGGGTGGATACTGTATCCACTGAGCCAAACCAGCTAGGGCAGCTCTTCTGCTTCTTATTTGCTTTTAACAGGTGCTCTATGACACATCTTGGGCAAAACAAGTCTTTAGCTGCCTCTAACTGGTCTAAATACCAGTTGGTAACCCTGGAAGTCAGAGGGCATTGAGATTCTGTCTTGTTATTCTGAGGAACAAATCAGTAGACGAACTTCACTATTTGCTCAGTCCGCAGGTGGTACATCCCTCCCAACCTTCCCACTCCCATTCCTCAAAGCACCTCCACCCCTGCCTGGCCCCTTAGAAGAACTGGGTCAAATTAGGCAGTGCCAATTCGAGACATACCACAGGGGGAGGAGGTATAAGGATCGAGAAGTTAGTTACACAAGACAGGTTTGGCTCCAAGATCTTGGGAGAAAACTGGCTTCATAGCAACACAGATTCAGTGATAGAGGTAGGCACACTGTGTACGGTAAATTCAGTTTAGCGAGCTGAATACAAAACGATTAGAAATAGCCAGTCTCCCAATTCAAAAGGAAGTATCTCTGTGAGGACAGAGAAAAGGTTGGTCACTGTAACCTCTGTAGACAAATATTTTTTCTTTCTGTTCTTTTGAATCCACTTGGCACCATAATAAGAGTCCTCCATGGCCTTGGCTTCCTCCCATCACCACGATGTCACATATGAACAGGAAAGGGCATCCCCCCCAGACAGATTTCCAATCACATTTCCTGACAAGTAGCAGATGCAAATCAATCCAAAATCTGGCTTCCAAGGTCAGGTCAGGCATCAACTACCATCCCCATTGCCTCAAAAACATTCCTGCCGCAGTTCTCTTGGTGACAAAAATGTCAGATAGTCAAGTTTTCTCTATGTAGTGGCTCTGAAAACCCGAAATAAGATGGCTATCACGAGGAATTAAAGCTCCTTAAATCCTCCAAGGAAAACGGTTTGATCCAGTGACACTCCAAAATTGAAATTTAAAAAACACTCCATGCAGCCGAGGCGGTGAGGGGAATATTGTTGGGATAGAGGATGAAGGTGGAGCGTGTCAAGAACCCATGCCATCATTTGATTTTTATTCCTGAACTATAGCAGGGAGAAGTGGAAATTGTTTCTCTGGTTGTCTTAGGACCTGGGCTCTTAGGTAGAGCCCAGTGATTATTAACAAGACAGACCTTCCCACCTGCCTGGGAGTCAGTACTTCAGGTACTACAAATAGACCAAACCCACAATATCACTCCTTCCTGTTCCTTTCTGAACTGAATAAACAGGGAAAAACCAGGTTGGAATCACATAGCTGGCTCTGCTCTCTATCAAGGCTTTGCAAAATTGCGGGGGGTGGGGGCGGGGAAGAGGTGGAGAGTAGAGGGAAGAGGTAGAATTAGGCATTGTCTGCGACCTGACCGCACAACCCTTTCAAGGAAACAGACCTGGACATGGAGCAGTTTGTGGCTCTGAAATGATCTTTAGGGACAATCTAGTGCTCTCTGAAAGAAACCCACTAACCTTTCTCAGCTCCTGTGTCTGGCTTTACAGCAGAAAGATATGCCTCATTTTTTCATCAGGCTGTAGGTGGTCACCTTCTGTCTATACATAACACAGACAAAGACATCTCAGCTTCATTATCCAAGTGTGTGGGGAGCAGTGCAGAGGGGATAAGTCCCCAGGTCATTCTAGGAATGGCCAGTCTCTAAAATAAGAAGGGGTAAGAACTGGAAACGAAACACCTGGGCGGTGGGAAAACATCACCTCATTGTTTCCTCCTAGATCTCAGGTGAATGCATTTTTTCTCTTGTTCATTGTGCTTCCCTGACCTCCCCATGTACACTGCGGAAGAGAGAGAAAGCTAAGGTTTATGGGTAGGAGGAGAAACCATCCTATCCTTCCTGTACCTCATTTCAGAACTTTAGGAATAAGAAAAGGGCCAAACTGAACAGTTTAAATCACTGGGCATGATGCACATGAAATGATACTGAGTTTTATGGAGTATACCCTTGAGTATATAATCCGTGTTTATAAAAAGGCCTCATAAAGTCACTGTGTTCAGCTGTATGTTTGGGCAGAGTTGGGGAAAGTAGAGCAGGGGAATTCAATTTGAGTTTTATAATGATCAGTGCTGAAGCCAAAGATGTCCAAAACAGGGTTAGCTATATCAGGTGAAACTTGAAATCACACAGAAGTTGCACCCTGGCGGGTACGGCTCCGCTGGTTGGAGTGTCGTCCTGTACACCAAAAGGAGGCAGGTTTGATTTCAGGTTCGGGCACATACCCAGTTTTCACGTTCAATCTTCCATCAAGACATGCAGGAGGCAACCGATCGATGTTTCTCTCTCTCTCTTTCTCTTTTTAAAATCCAATTTTAAAAATTACATAGAATTTTCAGTTAATTACTCTGACTGGGGTAGGGTGGCAAAAAGGTGGAAGAGATAAGAACAATTGCTTTCGGTGGCAATTCTGGACTGAAGTCCCTAATGCATGCTGATCCAAACAACTCACTGTTGTTTGGGCCAGAAAGATGTTTTCAGGCTCCTCTATAACAAAGAACCTTGCTCAGACAACCCAATTTAGTAAGCCTCTCCTCAGGTGGAGGGCCTAGGAGCAGGGGTACTCTAGGAGCTGGAGAATCTTGGAGCTAGAATGGAGTTGAGAGATAGCTCTGATTTCTTGTTGTTGTCTTTGTTTGTTTTATAATTAAAGAAGAAACTAAACCCAGAGTCACCCATTTGGTTAGGGATAGAAGTAGGACAAATAGAACCCAGCTGACCAGTCTAGGGGGTCTTTCTACTGTGGCATAAAGTTCAATCTTGCCATAGCTGGAAGGTTTGGGGCCACCCTGCTTGCTCAATTTTCTGGGTGATAAAATGAATAGTTTGCGGTGTACATCTTAGTGACTGAAATCCTTGAACTAGAAACACAGGTTTATACATGGGAAAAGAAATAATGCTCTACCTCCCATGTTTCTTTTCAGAGATTATAGGCCTGAGGAAAAAGCCAACCTAGACACTCACTAAATATCTTTTAGAAACAGAGCTTCTTGGCTCAAGGACCATACAAGCACATACATTCCAGCAGGGTTTACAAATTGATGCTAACCCCAGAGGGACCAGGCCATTCATATCACCACTACTCTTCTCTGTTTTCATCTGAGAAACCTTGAACTTGTCCCTGTGTTTCCAATACAGAGTCCACAACTCTCTGGGAAGAGGATGCAAATCACACAGCCTGGAATTCAGAGCCTTCTCCAGCAGGGTCAAGGGACCAACAGAGGGGAGTCCCTCTGCCTGTGGCATTGTCTACACCCACAGGATCCCACACTCTTGTTTCCACAAAGTAAAATGAGGCTAGAAAGAGCTGCCCAACAATAATTTATCTTTATTTTTTCCTTGGCTATTTTGTATGTGTTCTGAGGGAAGAGAGATGGGCAGTTTGAGAGAAAATAATTCCTTTGTGGATGTTGTGGGGAAGAGGATGGGTGTAAAAGGTGGAATGTTCCTCCCATGTTGGGAAGTATGGGCTGCAGATTTATCTCCCCCCTCCTCCTTAGGGCTGCAGATTTAAATTAAGAGGAAATAAAGAAGAAATTTTCAGTTGCATTTTTACTGGAGAAAAGTTAGGACTTATTTCTGAGTCAACTCCTGAAACATGCTGTACCCTGAACCTGCTGGGAGGAAGGGGACTGGCCAGAAGCTACAACTGAACTAACTGCCCTCAGTGAGCAACAAAAACATCATGTTTTGTGCTGGAGACATCAGCCTCTATTGACTAGAACAAGATATAATTCCGAAACTGCCAAAGTGAAGGCAGCTCCCACCACCCTGGGGCCCACCCAAGAAGCTCTATTGAAACCTCTCCTGCTTTCCAATGGTAAGGCTGTTTTCTTCTTTTAAGTCTTTATTTTTATCTCCGGAGCCACTCTTCTGACTGTTCTCATGACCTAGGGAGTTGTCTGGGTTCTCTGTTTTTAGGCTGTTAGTGGAGAAGGCTGAAGTCCCTCACATACCACAAAGCAAGGTTCACTGACCCGTTAAGGGATGAGGGACTCCTGGCTGGGTATTAAACATACTCCTAACACAAGACGCTACTACACTTTCATACTGTCTGATTTAGACTTCTATCTGGTCTTGTCCTCAGAATCTGAATTATATTAAGTGGAAATATTCCAGGTAGTCAGATACCTGTTTTTAATGCTTCCTGAGGATATGAACATATGAACTTCACCCAGGCTAAGTAAGGGGAGATAGCCAGGCCTCAAAGGTCTTCAGCTTGGCCATGATGATGGAAGACCTAGAGCTGACATGTGAGGGAGTCAGGACCATCACGCTTACCACCGGTGCTTTGAGTGCTCAGGGCAGGGCACAGGTGGACATGTAAATGGGAGTCAATGAGAGTCCAACCAGTAGAGTTTTGCTTATAAGAGAGGGGACTGAGGCAAAAGAAGATGTGCAAACCGTGACACATGTGGTTGGTAACGCAGCAAATCTTTCTGGGAGCAGAGTTAGTAAATTCGGTACCTCATTTCCCAAACATCTCATAACCAGAGGTCCATGTTCCATTAAGCATTTCATTGCCCCAGACAGGGCCAGTTACGATAAAAACAAGCCCCGAATTCAAAAAGAGAGAGTTTACAACTAGCAGACGAGGGGAAAGAAAATAACTAGAGTCTACAACTCCGGCAGACAACGGGAAGAAAATCACTGGGATGGGGCTGTGTGAGGAGGTACTTGGAGGACTGTTTCCACCTGCTTCCTGAGTCCCCCTGCCTTCACCACCCAGACCCACCCAGGGCTTCCGCCCTCACCTTTCTCTCTTAGGGCTCACAGGCCCTGAGCATCTTCCTTCTCAGGGCCTCTGGACTTCTCCCCTGCACAGTGCCCAGAGAGCACTTTTCAGTCCACCTTAAGTTTCTCCTCTGCCACGTTCCTCCCACTTTGCTCACTGTCTCCAGGATCTTTCCCTCCTAGGCCCGTCTTTCCCTGAAACCTCCACCAGACCCTGGCGTCCCTGGCTTTCCGCCCTAGGTACCTTCTCCGCTGTCCCTCCGGTCTGCCCAGCCGTACCCTAACCTCTCGCACGCCAGCCTCTACATGTCATTGGTCCTCTGCCTTGACCCATCTCCCGCCTTTTCAACACCCTAGGTCCCTGCCACCGCCCCCTCAATCCTGGGCCTCGCGCCAAACTCCCCAAGGCCAGCCTCTTTCCTTCGGGCCGCAGCCACGCGCGGACCCTCTTGCCGTCAGCCCTGCGTCAGGTCGCCCCCACGCTTCCAGCCCCAGCCCCTCAGGCCCCGCCCCGCCGGCCGAGGCCCCGCCCACCGCGCTTCGCCCAAGCCCCGCCCCTCACTCACCTGAGGCTGCTCCGCGCGCGCTCAGGCTGGGGTGTGAGAGAGGGGACGGTATTGGGGGAGGTGGGGGCGGGGCGGCGGGGGTCCCCCACTCTGGCCCGGGAAGCCCAGTGCGGGGGGAGTGGGGGTCACTGAGGCGGTGGCAACCGGGCCGAAGCCGGGTCGCGGGTGCTCAGCGGCGGTGGCTCCATATCCATCAGCAGCTTCACCTGAAGAGGGACGGCCCCCCCTGTAAACACCCCCCCATTACAGCCGTCTCCCCTCCCCTGAACAACTTCCGGTCCCACTACCAGGCGACAGGCGACGTGGCCGAACACCGAGCGCCCCCAAGCCAGGGAAACTGCTGGGGAAAGAAGGGAGAAGAGCTAGGGGAGAGTAGCTGAGCGCAGAAAGACTGAAGTCCGAAAGGCTCTGTCTCGTGCCGGGAGTCAAAGATTGCCCCTTCACCTGCATCTAATTTGCAAACTGGACGCACATTAGACATCTCATGTGTCCTGGCACATCTGCCCCCAGGGCCAAATTTTGTCCCTGAACCTCGTAAGACAACATTGACTTTAACCTCTTGGCATTCGTTGCCATTCCTGCCAAGTGCGTAGGAATTGTGAGGCGGGGCTTATGGGTGGCAAATAGTTTTTCCTCTCTGGAGGGGTGTCTTGCGGTCAGTCACCTAAGTAGCCCTGCAGATGCCGAGGGACCTCAGAGAGGGAAGCCCCACTTCTTGACTTCCCCGTACCTGTTGCTTTCTCCCTTCCTCCAGCTTTTGTTTTGAATCATCTCAGGACACATCCCAGTACCAGTCCACCTCCTTCTGTAACATGGCTCACTCCCCCAGCCTCAACAGGTCCCAAAAGTCAGAAGAAAAGAAGTCCCTTTTCTTCGTTTAGCCTTAAAAAGATGCTTTATTGGTATATTTAGAAAAGTGTAATTATAAAGGAAGAGGGCTGCACTGCTCACAACCCCTGGCAACCCAGAGGGGCAACAGCAAGTCACATATCCATTTTTCTTATACATATACGTATTCTCTGAAGAATCCAAGGAAAGCAAAATAAGGCCTCAGTGGTGATCGACATTGGAAGTGGAGGTGGGGTAAGAAGAGAAAATAGTGCTTGCTTCCAGAAATATTTTCTCATGTCTAGCCCCTTGCTCCAATAGCTCTCATCTCCTGGCACAAAGTCAATGGACAGTAATATGTGACACTGTCAAAGGAGGGTGGCGCCCAGGTGGAAATGTGCAATATGTGTGTACCTGTGTGTGGCTTAGGAAGGCATAGTAAAAGTTTCTGAGAGAAGTGGAGAGATGGAGAGAAACGTTTTTCTGTGGAAATGAGGCTAAAGGATGGGTGTGTTAAGGGGTTGAGAAGGTGCTTCTGGGGAGCAGGTGGTGCCACTTCACTTTCTCAGGAGGCAACACGGACACGGACACGGTGCCAGGCATTGCTGAGCACGCCTCGCAGGTTCCAGATTGGGGCCACGGTGTCTGGCTGCACATTGTAGCTGTCATCTACAGCCTTACAAACAATGTTCAATTCCTTTTTCCCAGGTGGTACAGGGGCTTGCAGCTGCCAGAGCCGCCAGGCCCAGGCCTTACGAGGGCGCTGTTCCTCTCTATCCAGCTCAGCCACCTGCCAGGTTAGGCCCCCATCCAGAGAGACATCCACCCTGACCACGGCCCTTCCACCACCACTCCATGCATAGCCCTTAACAGTCACTTCCCCTGCCTCTACCATCTCCCCATCCTTGGGCTCTGTGATGGCCGACTGGACAGGAAGCTCCTGAATAGATGGAGAAGAGTCAAAATCTACTGAGTCCCAGTCTACAGAAGGACAGAAGCCTTTGTAATCTCGCCGTTGCCAGTGGCTGTAACTTTCCTCTGGTTCCACACTCACTTTGCCCAGCCATTTGACATGGCGGGCACCCACCACACCAGGAACCACCACCCGCACAGGAAAGCCGTGGTCACGAGGCAGAGGCTGCCCATTCATCTCATATGCCAGCAGAACCTCAGCTTCAGGGTCCATGGCCCGAGCTAGAGGGATGGATGCTCCATAGGCAGTCCCTGTGGGGTCTGAGTCCAGTCCCTCAAAGCAGACGTGGGCCTCAGTTTCACGGAGTTGGTGACCAGCCTTAGCTAATACATCACAGAGTCGTGCCCCAGCCCAGCGTGCAGTGCTAATGGCGCCTGTTCTCCACTCCAGACCTCTTACTTCTTTTATCTGACTCATCTCTGAGCGCCGGTTGCCAGCACACTGCAGAGTGACCGTGATCTCATGCTTGGGGAACCGGTGTAAGTCATCCAGGGATAGGGACAGTGGCTGTCTCCCAGGTGGTCCTACTATATGCAGGCGATAGGTGTCTGGGTCCAGGTTAGGTACAGGCAGATGGTTTCGAGTGAAGAAGATTGGGTTGGGTGTGATGTAGGTTTCAGTCAGCAGCTCAGGGGGCGGCTCTGCATTAAAGGGGCGCTGGCTGTTGACCTTCAGAGCTGGGTGACGTATAGGATCATCAGCGTAAGGGTCAGAGGTCTTCAAGGTGGATGGCGTCTTGTCTTCAGGGCTCAGCTCCCCGATCTTGTACTGAGCCAGTATCTCACGTATGTGGGACTGGTTGTGAACAGCATAGAGGGCCCAGAAGGGCTCTAGAGGACCCCCAGCTGCTAGCATCAGCTTTGATGGCCCCCCTGGGTGTAGGTCCACAAAATCTGTGACATCAAAGACCTCAGAGCCCAGAGTCACCCAGATCCTAGTCTCAGGGCTGCTGTGGGATTTTACTTCCTCTCTGGTGTATATGTGTGGTGACTTCTGAGCAGCCTGCAGGCAGGACAGGGGTGAGGCAAAAGGGAACAGAATATTAAGAAGCAATCACTGCAGCTCACCCTAAGCCAATCCACAAAGTTGTGGCCACTGGGAAATGGATGTAGCAGATTTCATCTCTACTTGAGCATGAAGATGTGTCAACGTGGGCTCTGTGGTAACACCCTGGCTTGCCTGGGAGCCCACTAGGATCCCTGACAGTGAAGTCTCTTCCTTTCCCACTTACCCTGCAACGATGGTGATGATATGCCAACACTGCACCGAGGCCTAACAGGGTCCCCATGACTCTCCATCCCCTGGTGCTGGAGTTATCGGTAGAAAAGGCATGGCTGGGGCGCTGATGCTGAAGCGAATCGTTTGCAGAGCAGGCCTGAATGCAGAGTCTTGAATGGGTAGACTTGAGTCTGGAAGAGAACGGGGTCTCTTAGCAACACGCTTCTGATCAGCGAAGGCCTGGGGGTTACCTCTCCCTGGCTGGCCAGTGGCTCCTTTAGTTGGAACTTAATTTCTCCAAGGATAGGTGAGACAAGTGGGATCGGTGCTACCCTTTCCTTCCTTGCCACCATCTTAATTATCTTATCTAGCAGATAAGAGAAGACATAAAGATACTGGGGATAGAAGATATTAGGAGACCTTCTAGGATGGGCTGGCCTACCTGCAGGCTGGTCTGAGCCCCAGGGGTACAGCTCTATGCAGCAGCAGCAGCAGCATTGTGGCAGACCTGTAGGAGGAAGATTCTGAGATCAAGATAGGAATTCCTGGGAGCGGATGCTATTAGGGCAGTTTGAGGGAATGACTGGGAGGAAGACACAGAGGAGGTCATCTGGAGAGACTTTTTCTGTGGTAATGAGGTCAAAGGGTAGGAGTGGGGCTCCAAATGGGCCCTTAGAGAAAACCTGGAGCACTTCAGACACAGACTGAACAGACAGGATGAAAGGGAATAGGGGTAGAGGGAGAAATAGGAATCTTTTAGACTCACCCATCTCCCAACCTCCTCTCTACTTATGGGCCTAAAAGGGCAAAATTTCTTTCTTTCTTTCCTTTTAAAAAATATATATTTTATTGATTTTTTACAGAGAGGAAGGGAAGATAGAGTTAGAAACATCAATCAGCTGCCTCCTGCACACTCCCTACTGGGGATGTGCCCGCAACCAAGATACATGCCCTTGACCGAAATCAAACCTGGGACTTTTCAGTCCACAGGCCCACGCTCTATCCACTAAGCCAAACCAGTTAGGACCAAAATTTATTTCTTAAGACAGGAGAAGACAACTGAAGGGCAGACTGACTTAAACAGGAACACAAAGGTAGAAAAGGTAGTGGCAGCCTAATGGAGTGAAAGACCTGATTCTGGAGTCAAACTGCTTTGAGAAACCATTAACCAGCTCTTAACCAGCTCTGTTCCCTGGGTAACATAATGAACAAAGCCTCTCTGAACTTGCTTCCTCATCGGGGAAATGAGATCGCCCATAGCACAGCTGCTGTGATCAGTAAACAAGTAATAACATTATCTCTGAAGGCCTTTCGGTTTTCTTCTCTCTCTCCACCCACCCTAAAAAAATTGAACCCAGCTGGGACCTGGACCCCAATCCCAGGTCCCCAACCTTACCTTGTCTATGCTACTCCAGTGAGCTCAGCAAATTGAGACGTCAATGGCCAGTGCGTCAGGGTATGGGTTAGAGAAGGAAGAAGGTGATTATCTTTTCTCTGCCCTGTAGCAGTTTCTTCCTCACAGCACTGAGCAGATCACCGACCCCAGCAGGCCCAAGAAGGGAGGAGTGAGAAGAGTAGCAATTGCTGATGAGATGCTGAAGTGGGGGGCAGGCAGAGAAACTGTGAGGGAGAAAGGAGTAGGAGTAGAGTCTGCATTTTACTCCTGGGCCACAGGCCTCTCATTCTCCCTTCCTCCCACTCCCACCTGCCCTCAATACCAGCAGCCCACTTGAGTCGGACTGGAGGGGTGCAGGTAGGGCTGACCTGCAGGGGAACTCAGTCAATTCAATGTCCCAGGTTTTAGGAGAGGCAGCCTTCTACTACATAAAAAGATGCCACACCTTGTGTGGGTGGTGGCCCCCCACTCCTCAGGGGCACTTTAGATAGGAGGATAAGTCCAGCACCAGGGCAAGGCATCTGGTCCCATGCCACCATCCAGAAGCTGGCACAAGAGTAGCAACACCCCGTGCCCCAGGAGCACCCAGACAGCGGGAGTGGAGGTGGGTACTGGCAATTTTGTTGTCCTTGGAGTTCCAAGCACCCCTGCGTGCCAAGGCTCCCACCGTGGCCCAGATCACCAGCCCTTCCCCCTCCTTCGGCCCCAAACCCCTTACCCAGTTTGAGGTTCGCCTGATGGACCCGTCCAGCGCCCGGAGACTGCTGGTGAAGGGGCGAGGCGAGCCCTGTGACGTTGGTTGGAGTTAAAGGATCATTGGCGTTCCTCGGCTGGTCGCCCAGCCATTGGCGGGCTGCGGAGCCTGCTAGCTGCTGTACCCGCCTCCTGGAGCCCAAGGCAGGCGGGGCGCCTCCAGGGCTAGGAGCTAGGGGCAGTTTGTTTTTCACCCTCGTCGGGCAAGGAACGTCCCGGGACCCTCGCTGATGTCCGGAACTTGGGCAGTGGAAGGTGACGAGGACTCCAAAGGTTGGGCTGAAAGATGGAAGTCTGGGATGCCTCCGCCCCGCCCTGCCCCTACAGCTGAGAATAAAGGTGCGTTCACTGGCTGAGGACTCGGGATCCAGCCCGCTTTTTCTTGGCGGAGAGGCTCGCCTCTACCCTGTTTTTGATCAACATCTATGTTGCAGCGACAACAGCCCTGTTTGCCTTTTAGAGAAAACAAGGTCAAGCGATTCTTACATATAAGAATGAGCAGAAACGAAGCCTAAATAGTGGTTCAAAGACTTTTAGATTTCTTGGACTAGTCAAATTTCTCCCCAAATTAGGGAACCAACACAGAAGAGTCACGTTTTTTATTTTGATTAGTTAAGTCAATTTTTAAAAATCGTCGTTTAACAAGAGCAACGACATATATAACACCCCAAATTAGGAAGATTATAATCGCTCACAATCTTAGAGCAAAGGACACTAATACAAATAATGTGCTCTATCATTTGGTGCAGGACAAAAACCTTGTTTTGTTATTGGCCGGCTGTGAACGTGGGGCAAAGGTATCTACACTGCCCTCTACGGAACAGAAGGTGGAGCTACAACCTTACTCACTTTAAATTAAGGACTTCATCTCTAATTTTGGAAGATCATTTCCTCCCACTTCCTCCCTTCCTGCTTAAACTGAGCTAGAGATATTACCAGGAATCGAGGAGTCTGGAGGAGTACTAAGAAATATACAGAAAGGGGCAATGACACTGAATAGGCTCTAGATTTTGGCTCTAAAGTTTTCAGAAATATTTTCAACACAATTAAATTTGTGTACAATTAAATCATTGGAGAGACCTGGTGCAAGACCTGTTAGGTCTGGTCAAATAATTGAATGGATACCCCTCCCCTGGAAACTGATCTTTAGGCCACTTCACAACGGACATTCCCTTTTGCTTAGACCACATTCTACTTGCTAAGACCATTATCCTTCCTCTCTGGACCCTCCCAGGATCTACACCCTCCCAGAAAAAGCCCGTCTGGAGTCCTTTAAAATATCTGACTCCCCTTTGCTGGGTGCTGGCACTGGTATCCAGATGACCATCTACTCTATAAAAGCGAAATATTAAAATTAACTGTTTCTCCGAGTCGGGTAAGCCACGCCCACCAGCCAATCAGAACGGCTGATTGCAAATTAGCCCAGCCAACATGGCGGCCGCCACTCACGGACCTGAGTAAACAGCCCTTTCCATTGTGGCAGGAGCGAAAGTGAAGCTGCGCCTGCTCAGCTCAGCTCCGATTAAACTGCCTCTAGCAAAACACAGATTTGAAACATTTGAAACAATGTAACAATCATAGAGCTGAAGGAAAGAGCAGCTCCAGCCTAACCAGTAAAAGTAACAATTGTTTCATTATAGACGCTGCGAGGTGAGGCAGAGGAGGCTTCAGTTAGTTAGAAGGCCGCCTTAAAGGAACAGTGTATCAATTATGGAAGATAACCCCAGGCCTTCAAGGAACAGTATCAATTATAGGAGAAAAAACTCCAGAAACCTGTGTCCAGCCAGCCTTGCTGGGACGTTGGGCAATGGGAGCTGTGGGCAGCCTTAAAGCCCCTCACCCAGGCTGGTCAGGCACGCCAGCAGGTGGACATCCCCCGAGGGGTCCCAG
>PVJC01012306.1:0-39942 GCA_004026665.1 Murina feae
GGGGGGGGGGGGGGGGGGGGGGGGGACAGTTCTCAGACCACCTGGGACTCTGAGGGCTCTTAGAGACTGGCCAGGATGGAGCCGGGAGGAAGTGCTGGGTCAGGCTGGGCCAGCTTCCTGTGCCAGCAAACGCCCTCCAGGAACACTGTAGCATGCAGCAGAGGAGCTGGTGGAAGTGACTGAGGCCGGAGCTCAGACTGCTCAGACCACAGTGCTGTGAGCAGGACTATGTCTCTCATGTGGCCCTTCTCTCAGTGGCCACGGAGTGAGAGGGGTAGACAGTTCATGTGCATGATCTCCTGCTATGGGCCACTTCACTCTCCCATGAAATGCCTATGAGGTTGCACCACCATCCTTTATATCACACAAAGCTGAAGCTGAGAACTGTAACTCACCATCACACAGAATCCGAATTTTTATTTGGGGCTGGTTGTTCCAGGGCCAGAAGAGAACCTCTGGCCCCAGCCTGACCTCCCAGACCTGTTGGAGGCAGCCTGGTGGGCAGAGAACTCGACAGCAAGTTGCTGCTGGCCCCGCCTGCTCCTCCCAGTGCTCTGCAGGTATTTCCCACAACTTACTATGGCTTGGCCCGGTCGGTCCTGAGCCACCTCCATCTAGAGACATAACTCTACAGGAGCCTTAGCTCACCTGCCTGTTCCAAGCTAGGCCTCTCCTGACACTTCTGCGAACCCCACTCCAAACAAAGAGAGTCCCCATGCCAGTGTTCCCTGGGATGTTTGCATAAGCACAGACTCCGGACCCACAGCTTCAGAATCTCTGGGCGAACATGTTCACTTCAACCCTTAGGCCCGCAAAGGTGGGCCAGCCTCTGACATAGGGTCTCCTGGAAGACAGGGGTTCCCAAGCCCTCCCTATGAACACCTCCCACCCAACTCCCCAAATTGCAATAGTACATATCTAAGATAGAAAATGGGGGGTGGGGGGAGGGGCCTGTAAAGGACTTAAGGAAAAAAAAAATAAGTGACCTATTCCTTTACCACGTGAGAGAAGCTCTGTTAACATTCCTTCCAGTATTTTTCTCCGCATATTGACACAAATATGGTTTCCTGCTTTAAGAAATGGCATTATAGCAGACTATATAGAGGCCTGCTTCTCTCGCTCAGCAGAGCACCAAGACAGGCAACTCTGCCACCCAGCTGGGTGCTCGGGTATTCCTGCAGAGACGTCAACATACAGTTCCCCTCGGGGCTACTGACACCACAGGGTGACAGGCAGAGGCGCTGAAGCCGAGGGAGGGTGAGGAATTGGAATCACGACACCAAGGGTTTGAAAACTTGTGTTTCTCTGGACACTGCCCATTTCCTTAATTTCAGAAGGTGACCACCAGGAGATGGGTCAGTTCCAACATATTCAAATGTTTTAAATCCTAAAAGATGAGCAATGGAAGAAATTTTAGAAGGAGCTACTTGTAAGTGAGGAAATAGAGTTAGCCTCTGCTGGAGTCTGTGGTATCTCCTGGCCAAGCGCAGGGGCCTCCAGATCTGCCCTCTGGGTCTGGACTCTGCTCCCCAGTCCCCCTTCCGCCAGCAGCCTGCCATGCTTGACAGAAGGCAGCAGCCACATAGGGTGGGCCCAAGTGGGGATCTGGGTCTCAGGACATGCCTTTCAATTTCAGGGATCTCTCATTACCTTCACCACAGCTCTTGGCCCAACAACCGATTTTCAGATCCAAGGGTATCTAAGGCTGGCTGTGGAATGTTACTGGGGAATGTCCTGATCACAGCAATCGAATTCCAAAGGCACCAGGTCCCCACACTCTCCGGAGAGCAGTCCCTTATACGGGGGAGGCTCTGAACCAACTGAGGCCCACATTTCAGTCTCCTGCTGCTTAAGAATCTTCTCTGGCTTTCGCAATATGATTCCCCCAAATCACAGCATGTGGGAGAGTCGTGAGCAAGGCTTGGTTGAAGGAAAATTACCAATTCTGCCCATTCAAAAATCCCTTGAGTATCCCACTCCTGTGAGCTTGGCTCCAGTTTCTGGCTCTCCATACCTTTCTGTTCTAGGGAACAGCTCCTTAGGACTGCTCAGCATCTCGTGGGTGAGTGAAGTCAAAGCAGGACCCAGCAAACATGGATTTTCTCATTCA
The DNA here is from genome assembly GCA_004026665.1 of Murina feae. Classification (NCBI taxonomy): domain Eukaryota; kingdom Metazoa; phylum Chordata; class Mammalia; order Chiroptera; family Vespertilionidae; genus Murina; species Murina feae. The sequence continues at coordinate 2,111 of PVJC01012306.1, forward strand.
TTCATTCATTCATTCATCCATTCATTCATTCATTCATTCATTCATTCTTCAACCCTCTGAACACCTCTTCCCCAGGCACCATGCTAATGGGTTTCCAAATACAGTTCATTGAATACCCAGGAGGACACTACGAAATGGATCTTGTTCTTCCCATGTTAAAGATGGAGACCCTGAGGCCCTGGGCAGTGAACAGGCCGACTGCAGTTAGTGAAGAAAGCTTCAAGCCTCTCTTACCTGGGCCCCTTTCAAGGCCCCACGATGTATTTGCAGATTCATGTAATTGGTTTTCAAGTTTGCAAAATGTAGATATTTTCGCTGCCATTGGTTAAGAGCACTGTCTCTCTCCACTCTGATGCCTCCTCCTGTTGCATTTCCCTTCCTGCCAAGTGGTGTCAGTGGCTACAGGCATTTCAAGATCCCGCTAAGAGAGAGCTGATTTGGGAATAAATTTAGTTTGGGTGAATGAAGTTTATGTCTGTGGTTCACAGTCAGTTTAATGCAAAGGAGGTTACTGTCAGCTGCCCCCAGAGCTGCCCCACGCGGCCAGGAATTTGCATACCACTCACTGTCATCGAGACTCAAAGGTGCAGTGCCTGGCACCTGAGATAGGTGGGGAGTGAAGGCAAGACAAGGTTTGAAACACACAGTGCCAGAAGCTAGTCGGTGGAAATTTCTGTCATCAGACATGTGAAAAGTGGGAAGAGAATTTAGTTCTCGTTGATGCCTACTCAAAAAAAAAAGGAGTTTTTTCCTGTCAGAATATATTTGATGTGCCATTGAATACAGTTATAAACATACCAAGCACTTTTCCCGTTTTTGATGGGAATTATGTAAAATAGATTTTATCAAAATTCCTATATTATAGTTCCCAAACCTGTAGCCATACAACAAAAAGTGAATGTCAGTATATGAAGTCACATTTTAGTCACTGGTAAGGTCAATAATAATAAAAAACAATTTTGCCAGCTATGCAAAAAGAAAAACAAAGTGATCTTTGAGCCTCCCTTTAGAAAAATTATAAAATCACTATCATATGAAGAGGTGATCAAAGAGTATTCAGCCAAAAGATGTGAAGGTAGGTGGGGGAGTATTTTAGAGGATTGGTAAGTTAATAACTCATAAAATATTTTGTTATTTTTCTGGATTCTATAAAGTTTATGATGCAGGTTTTTAAAACTTATGTTAGATGTGATTTCTTTTCTCATTCTAAGTAAATTTTTCACTATTGTATCTAATCTGGCTGTGGAATGTTACTGGGGAGTGTCCTGATCACAGCAATCGAATTCCAAAGGCACCAGGTCCCCACACTCTCGGGAGAGCAGTCCCTTATACGGAGGAGGCTCTGAACCAGCTGAGACCCACATTTCAGTCTCCTGCTGCTTAAGAATCTTGTATTTATAATTTTATATTCTTTTCCTCAAAGAGGTCCCCCAAATTGCATAAGCCTTCAGCCCTATGATATGTTGATTCATGTCTGGAGGTGAAATAACTTTTCCAAAGGAAGCAGCAAAGCCTGGCCTGGAAGACCTGGTACCCTGTCTCTGGGTGCCCTGACTCTGGGTACCCTGCACCTGACCCAGGAGCGGGTGCTGGTGCTGGTGTGGTGTAGGCGGATGAAGGTAAAGAAGTTAGCCAACAGGCTCCATCACCACAGCCAGCACATTAGGTTCTATCCCACCTGGGCAGGCACTCAACAGGCTTTTGAGGACTTGAGTATGCAATCCGACAAAAATCAGCTCTGTTAGAACCAAGTGCCCAGATCAAGAATAATAAGTGAGTATGAGGATAATAAGACTTGCCCTCCACAGCATAGTTGAACCTGATTTGATTATTCCAGGTGGCATGTTCCTTAGACTTGCACTGTCCAAAATGGTAGCCACATGTATTTCATTTTAATTATATTAAATATAATTAATATAATTAAAATGAAATAGAATTAATAGTCCAGTCCCTCGGTTGCACGAGGCACATTTCAAATACTCAGCAGCCTCATGTGGCTAGTGGTTGTTGTATTAGACAGTGTAGCCTCCTCCAACATTCTACTGCTCAGCTCAGCCAACTTAAACAGGCATTACTAAGGCACATCTCAGTTCCGCTTCCCAAGTGAAGGGCACTTTTAGGTGAGCGTGGCAGACATGGGAGGCGGCAGGAGCAAGGAGAAAGGAAGACCTGTCCAGGAGAAGTAAATGGAGCAGCCCAGCAGAAGAGAAGGCCCGAGGGAGAGGCAGAGGAAACAGAGCTCAGGCTGCTGAAGTGTGGAGCCTCACAGGGAAAAGGGCGTCAGAAACATGAGCCAATAAAATGATCCAAATCACACCAGAGAAAGAGTAAGGAGTGGAAGTGTTAGCTCCAGAATCAAGGTCACTTCTCTCTCTCTCTCTCCATATAACACACACTCACACACAAACACACACACACAGAAACCAAACACATACACAGATACCATACACACACAAAAACCACACAGACATCACACACACAGACACACCACATACACACACTCACACACAAACACATACCGACACCACACACACACACACACACACACTCACAAAAAGACACACATACATACATCCTGCACTCACACACTCTAAAGTGCACTTTGCATTCCGAGTCTTTGCTGGGGAATCCTCGTTATAGCTCTGTGCACTGGAATGTCTGTAAGTGTGAATTGTAGTTACTGGCAACAATATCTCAGGACTCCACTCCCCAAAGAGCTCCTGATGATCCAGACCTCCACAAAGATCTGAGGGGCAGCACCCCCTTCCTCCTGAGGCTGTGGGGACAGTTGGTCCCAACTCTCCTACTGGGCCTGACTCAGAGGTATAGATCCAGTCCCCAACCTCTGAGATCGAAGGGCACAAGTTCAGTGAATTCTAAGCAAGAAGTCCTGGCAGAGCAAGGACCCATGTTTCTCCTACAGAGTGGCAAAGAGAAAAGCGACAACTATGTTGACTTTTAAAGCACCACAGTTATGGGCCCCTTTTCTATAGTTTTGAGTTTACTCCTTGGCTCACTATATAAATGGGGGGTCTGGGCCTCAGAGAAGTTAAGGAACTTGCCCACTGTCACTTGGGCTGGTTGGTGATGGAGCCAGGACTCAAATCCATGGGTGTGATTCCAGGATCCCAACTCCAAGATGAGGCAAAGTGTGGGGCAGTTGGGCAGCTGCCTGGAGGACAGTTCTCTAAGGCAGTCCATCTCACCACGGGGCAAGGAATAAGGTGGAGCCAGTTAACTCTGTTCTCTGGGTAAAATGTCAGTGCGCCCAACCTGGGTCCAAGAATCCAGTGCCCTCATCACCTGGAAATAAACACTCCACTCAGGCACCTGTCCCGCTCCTCACTATGTAACTGTTGGATAATCTGTAAGGAAGAGGTCGGAATTCCTAGCCTGCCTGGGAGGCCTGCCTGTTTCCCTAGGAACTCTGAAATGAGCCAGCAAGCAGGAAACGTGGGCTAACACAGACAGTTTCTTCAGCCAGAGGTGCCAGCTCCTCACACTGCTACCCCCATCTGATCTCACGGAAGCCCTTAGCTGGGAGGACTGCCTCTGCTTTCAACCCAACCTGGTCCTTTCCCTGGAACTTGTCGGGTGTACAATGTTTGTATCCAAACTTGCCACCCTCCCCTTCACCCCAGGCTGCAGGGACAAGAATTCCAATAAAAGTGCAGGATCCCAGGGAAAGAGCAGGCAGGCCTCCAACCTATCTCCCCATCCCAGGTTTCACATTTATTTCTACTCACAGAAGAGAGTTTGCATCCAAGTGCTGGGATTCAGAGTTTTAATAAAACGTCTTCAAAACACAAAACTCATTTCCCCTTCATTGTGCTTCCCAACCATAAAACGATGGCACAGGGGACTGAGGGAATGATGGCAGTCACCATGCTAAGAGCCAAGCCCGGCTGTGGCGATGCCCTCTCCTGCTCCGGGTACCCATTCCACTTGGGTCCATGGGACCAGGCGCTCCCACAGGCTGTCACTGGTGTGTCCCCAACACAGGGCCTGGCTGGGACCCAGCAGATATTAGACTCCCTCCGGTTAGGCAGGGCAACTGCTGCTCACAGCACGCTCCGGAGTCCCTGGTAACTCACGTCCTCCCTCTGTTCTGAGTGTCTGTTTGGGCTCGCTTCAGAGGCAGCCCCCCCGAGAAGATCTGGGCTGTGTTTACTGGCAGCTGTCTTCCACAGGGCACCCCACCGTCACATCGCACGGCTTGTAAAACTCGATGGCCTTCCAATGGGGAAAGGGAAGGAGTCAGCCTCACAGAGAGGAAGTGTCCATGAGGGACTTCAGTGGGAGCGGCACCTCTACACCCATGTGAGCACAGGAACTGCCTAGTATGCACTGGCCGGTTTGGCTCAGTGGATAGAGAATCAGCCTGCGGGACTGAAGGGTCCTGGGTTCGATTCTGGTCAAGGGCATATTCCTGGGTTGCGGGCTCAATTCCCAGGGTGGGGAGTGAAGGAGGCAGCTGACCAATGATTCTCTCTCATCACTGATGTTTTTCTCTTTCTCTCTCCCTCTCCCTTCCTCTCTGAAATCAATAAAAAATATTTTTAAAGGAACTGCACTATTTCCCAGCCACCGTTCAACTCAAGGGCAAATACCACCTACCCCTTGCACAGCATGTTGGAAAAAGAGCTTGCACAGAAACAAGGGAAAGCAAGATCTAGACCCGCGCTAAACATTTTGGAAACCTAAGTTGTGAATACTGATCTAAAACTATATATATAGGGAGGACCCAGGGAAGTTCTCTGTATGGGGCCAAACACTAGGGCTTTCATCTTAAACACACACACACACACACACACATCTCCTCCACCCACACTCCACCCCACCCTCTAAGAGCAGCATGTGCTGCTAACTGAGAGTTTTCTAGAGCCTGGTCAGGGACAAGTGGCTGGCTAACACATTTCTTGCCAACGGGGCTTCGAGAATGGAATCAGCAGCCAGGTGCCAAGAAGTCAGGAGCTTGCTCACATCCACATCTGCCCTGACACTGAACCACACAGCCCGTCACGGCCACAAATTACAATTCGTGAAACTGAAGGGGTGGATGGTAAAGAAAAGGACCTAGAAATAAGCAGTGAGATTAGGTTTTGGGGCAGGTGACATGACGATACAGCAATGATGAGCATTAGCTCCCTATCCTGAGACCCCTCACACTCTGATTCTAATTAAACCCACCAGCTGCGCTTCCAAGAAAAACCTGCCTGGTCAGGCTGCCTGCGCAGCCCCTGCTGCTGACAGCCCCAGGGAGAAGCTCAAACCAGCCTCCTGGCTTGGCCTGCCTGATGGTCTGTGAAACCACGCCTGGACAAAGGAGGGGAGGAAACATCTCAAAACCATGGCTGAGAAGCCGCTGGCCAGGAACGATGCAGAGGCTTCCTGGGCGCTGTGTGTGGACCCCTGACACCAGGGTGCGGCACTGCTCGAACCTCCAGTCTGTGAAGAAGGTAACTGGGCACCGGGCTTTCCACCCCAGAACTGAGGAGTCAGACTGCTGCTCCATCCCAGAGTGTTAAACCCTCCAGCTCAGTGGTTCCCAGCCAGGAGTGACCTTGTCCCCCACGGGACATTTGGCAACATCTGGAGACATTTTTGACTGTCACACTGGGGATGGGCTGTTGTTACTGGTATCTAGTGTGTAGAGGCCAGAAGTGCTGCTGAACATCCCATAGGCACAGGACAGCTCCCACAACAAAGAATTGTCTGACCCAAAACGTCAACAGTGCCCAGGTTGAGAACCTCACTGTGATGCCAGAGAGAGCCCTGGATTCAAATCCCAACTCCACTGCTGGTACCTTTCACATGTTAACAAAACCGGTGTAGCAGTTTCTACGAGCCAGGCACTCTTCAAAGCACTCTGCACATATTCATTTGTTTAATCTTTCTAAACACCCCATGGCATGGTACTATCCTTATCCCCATTCTACAGATGAGGAAACTGAGGTGCACAGAAGTGATGCAAATTGCCCAAGATTACCCAGCTAGTAAGCAGAGGAACCAGGATGCACATGCTGCTACCTGGAGCCTTGGCCCGCCCTCCTAAATTACCTCATTCTTAGGACCGCCTGATGGGATATAGCTTACATTTCCTACCTAACTTAGTCTCTCATATAAAGTTGTGCAGCTGGTGGGGCTTCTCGACCTTTATTCGGCATTAACCCTATATTGTTTGTACTCATCTTGAACACAGGGATCAAGGATCACAACACTTGCTTCTTCTCTTTCCCTTCCAACAAACAGAGAATGGCAAACATCCCAACACTTCCTTTCCCCAAACATGCAGCAATTCCAATACCTTTATTCAGAAACTCAAAAGGAGCTCTAGTGAGACTGGCGCTGGTACATTCCAACACAGTGTCACCAAAGGCCGAGGCTCAATGAGGGCGACCACTGCAGGGTTACTAAGAGGGACGTCCTTGACCTGACATTGCCCTCCACATGTTGGCTTTGGAGGTCCCAGTGTGCCTATTGGGAAATGAACTGTAAAATGCTATCTATATTTAAGAGACACACGGGCCTCCCTAAGCAATCTGAAACACAGCTGGCTGTGGGAGCATCTGGCTGGCCACTTCGCAGAAGCAGAAGCTATCCTTTGTGCCAGCAGGTCAGGACAAGAAGAAAAACCCACAAGATCTAGTGTGGTTGGGTCTAGAAGCACAAGCAAGCAATTAGCCAAGCCAAACACTGGAAAGCTTGACAGTTTCACCTGGTTTGTGTGGAAAAGAAACTCAAGTGCTGATCAGGTGCAGCCACTGAAGCAAAGGTCCCTGTCCCCCCATTCATGGCAGACCCCTCCCTCTGAGCAGGCTCTCCTGTCTCCACCTCTCAGCCAACGGAAGGATGCTCACAGGACCCTATCACTTTATCCTCTGCACCCATTGCCCCTCCTCCTCCCCTGCACATAACCTCACTTCCCCACACACATCCAATGCTGTCTGGTCCAAACCTCTGTTTTTACACCTTTATTGGCATGTTTCCACACTGGACTATTTAGACCTGCAGGGCCCCCTGGTAATACTAGATACTTCAAATGGCCCAACACGCACCAGGGACGAAGATGCTCAGGTGAACCAAAAAGCAGGCTGGACTGTCAGCAGCCATGATGTACTAATGCAGACCAGCCCCAGCTAGTCAACGCTGACTGGCAGAGAGGCCCATTTCTGTCTAAATAAAAATATTGTTTAAAATTGCAATTGGTTTAGAAGTAACTGGATGAGAATCTTTTGATCTGGGCTACATAAATGGAGAGGTGGTTTACAGACAGGGGTGGGGGCCACTGCCCTTTTCCCCTGACTGTGACTGGCCTGGGATGCTGAAAGTGACAGCCAGCATGACTTCCCCCAAGTCCTGGGAGGTCCCCTGTGCAGTGAATGGCCCCAGGGGAGGCATTCTGGCTGATGGTAAGGAGGATGGTCCATGGCCAGGCTGGGAAGGGCCTGGGGCAGGGGCTGGGATGGGGAGAAAGACAGCAAGACAGGCATGGCTGTGGCCATTGTCCAATAACACTGTGGGAGCGTGTTAAACATTTATTTGCTCTATATTAGGAGAAAGAGAACATGTGTACTGAAAAACGGAAATGCTGGGGCCAAAGAAAAGGCTTAAAGGTAGAGACACTATGAGAAAGGACAAAGTGAGAAAGGCAGACAAGAAAGGCAAAGTGGAACCTCTCTCACTGACTCAGATCCTTAGAAAACTGCCCCTAACTCTGACATGATTTTTCTAGAAGTCAGGAGCCAAATTCCAAAAGAAAGACCTTCAATTGTTAAAATAAAAACAGCACACCATGAATCACAGCCCTGCCTCAGTGAGTAAGTGACGATTACACTGAATGAATAATAATCGGTTCCTATGCATTTCTATACTAATAAAAGGGTAATATGCTAATTAGACCAGGAGACCAGACATCTTCCTACCATCCGACTTCCTTCCAGACAAAGCCACGGTGGTGGGGGCCGAGGCAGAGACGGTTAGGGATGATCAGGCCAGCAGAGGAGGGCAGTTGGGGGCCATCAGGCCAGCAGAGGAGGGCAGTTGGGGGCCATCAGGCCAGCAGGGGAAAGGCAGTTGGGGGCCATCAGGCCAGTAAGGGAGCAGTTAGGCGGCAATCAAGCCAGTAGGCGGGCAAGTGGTTAGGAGCCAGCAGTCCCAGATTGTGAGAGGGATGTCCAAGGGGTCCTGGATTGGAAAGGGTGCTCCCCCATGCACACATTTCATGCACCAGGCCACTAATATTAATATATTTAGCACACGTGGCAATAGTGTGTGGTAGCAGGGGGCTTGCTCTGAAGCCAGGCTTCCAGGTGCAGACTCCGGCTCTGCTACCTATGAGCGGTGTGACTTTTGGCCAATCACTCAACCTCTCTACGCAGCACTTTTCCCCTCTGTGACATGGGGATAAAAATAATGGGTACTCAAAGGGAACTCTCAATAAACATTAGCTTTTATTTGTAAGAAGACTCTGGGTTCAAATGAATGAGTGTAAGACCTAAGGTATCAACCAGTTTATGAACATTCCTTTTCTTCAGAGTTAGTGCTGAATTATCTCATCCTTAATCGCTGTGCTTTTAGGTTATATACAGAGACAGAGCCTGGCCTGTCTGTATGTGGCAGCAACAGCACTAGGCGCTTGGTCCACTATTTCTCTGATCTCTAATCTGCCAGAGCTGAAATCCCATCAGTCCTGCAAAGCCATCTCATTTCCAGGCCCCTGAGTCCTCCTCACAAAGACAGGCCTTTCAATTCAGGCCTATTAATCTGATCTAAGGAGTCCCTCACACAGCTTTCAGGAGGAGGCGGCCCCACTGTGAGACACACCCTGTCTGCACTCCTAAATGGGCCTGTTGAGGATGACAATGTAAAAGCTTGGTAAGCCCTAACCAGTTTGGCTCAGTGGATAGAGTGCTGGCCTGCAGACTGAAAGGCCCCAGGTTCGATTCCGGGCAAGGGCATGTACCTTGGTTTTGGGCACATCCCCAGTAGAAGGTGTGCAGGAGGCAGCTGATCGATGTTTCTCTCTCATCGATGTTTCTAACTATCTATCCCTCTCCCATCCTCTCTAAAAAAATCAATAAAAATAAATAAATAAAAGCTTGGTAAGGCAGACATTACTCAGGAAACCATTGCAACAGGTGTGGGCACCACTGCAACGAGTTTTGCAGTGGGGGACAGAGATTGGGATCAATTCTAAATTCAACAAGGAAAGGGGGGAAGTTGATAACCAAGGAGCAGGTGGGGGTCAGTGGATAGAGAATTACTGAGAGGAGACATGGGGGTAAGGGAGGATCCGACCTGATAGGATTCCTGCTGAAGATGGGCCAGGGTGATCACACATCACTGGGGGTTGGTGGAGGATGAGGCATCTGATCAGATATTGGGGAGGATCGGATATGGGGTGGGGGGTTCTGGCTAAACCAGCTTGTCAGGCTTCTTGCTAAAATTGGACAATGCAGAAAAAACATAGACATTGAGAAGTTGAGGCGTAGCTGACCAGAGCTCCGAGGAGCCTGCCTTAAGTCTGGTCATGGAGAGAATGCTGTCAGGCCCAACCTGCAGGCCAGCAAGGGTGAGGCCCACTCGGAGGGCAAGCGGGTTCTCTGTGCGGGGAGAAGGAGGACAGGGGCTGGGAAAGAGGGGAGGGGGGAGGTGCAGGGAGAAAGATGGAGCCTAAGTGCTCCCATCACCAATGACTTTATTTATTTATTTTTTTGTCAGATCGCCACTGTGCACCACAAAACAGTGGTTTAGCCTCCTAGAACCTGAGGGTAGGAAACATTACTTTCATCTGTTTTTTGTTTATTTGTTTCCTTCTTGGAATCAAAGTTCTCACTGTATGCATACAAAACTACTTCAGGCTGTTTCTATCCAACATAAAAAAGAAAAACTTAGCTTCCAGCAACCAGCTGTTGATGGACGTGAAACCAACAGGGCAGAAGGGAAGGCCTCTACTTCCCTTCTGAGGTGGGTGGGGAGAGGGAGAGGAAGGAAGTGAATTGGACATCACATCCGCAAAATGCATCTCCTTAAAACCCGTCTAGTCAGGGCTCTCCCCTAACCCCAGAGTGAAGGCTCAGAACTCCCATCCACGAGAGTATCTGCTATTTCTCCTCCAGCCCTGTCCTGGCTCTGAGGAGGATGCTCGGGCCTGAGGGCTAAGCTGTGTCTTCACACATGCACGTGTATATACACAATCACACGTGCGCGTGCGACACACACACACACACACACACACACAGCCTGCAAGCTGGAGATACAAAGCAGAAGGAGCTGTTTCTCTCTAAGAATTTCTGAAGGCCCCAGACCACTGTCCACAGGGTGCACAGAGCCATACCTGCATCCGACTCTGGCAGCAACAGTGTTTCCACAGGTGGGAAGGCAGTCAAATGCAGCTGCAGCAAGCGCAAGCTTTGTTTTCTCGCTGGAGTGTTGTAAGAATTGATTGTTTTGGAGGAATAACATAAAAGCTAAGAGCTCTGGTTCCCAGGCTAGAAGACAGACCAGATCTATTCATTCAGCAAGCATTACAACCCCATCGCTTAATTAATACACCAACCGCTCTCTCTTCACAAAGGGAAGGGCAGCACAATCCCACGGGCTGGCACGCGTGCATGGAGGCCACACGTGGTGTTGAAGGTGAACATGCGGCCACTGTCACTTGGCGTGTTTCCTTGTGGCATCAATGAGGTGATAAAAACGAAAACGGTTAAAAAGCAGACCTCGACATGGCTGGAACTGTATCAATAACTTCCATTTTAACAAGGTGTTATGTTCAGGGAACATATCCATTTACTGATTGTTCTTGAAGGAAGGCCCTCTCTCAGCCAGAAATCTGGTCCCCATTAGATGTGGTTTGCACATCTTCGGGTGTTTTTCGTGCCTTTTGTCTGTTTTGTGGAGCCCACTGGAAAGTGCAGGTGTATTCCTAAAAATACTAATGGTGCCACGCCCCCCGATGCCCTTCGTGTAGAAGATCACATGCCCACCACACATCATTTACTCTGTCGTGAACTTAATATACATCACATAGTCTAATGTTTTCACATTCGCTGGATCATTTTGCTCTTCCAACAGCTCTGTGAAGTATGTGCTATTGTTATCCCCACTTTAAAGACAAGAAAACCGAGCCTCTGAGAATAGTCTCCCTTAGGTCCCATAACTAGCAGGCCGAGGCTTCACACCCAGCCTGACTTTTCTCCAGATGTACATTCTTGTCCCTGCACAGGATGCTCCCATCAGCAGAACCTGAGCATTCGGCAAGGCCGGACGGTGGCAGGACTGTGTCTGGGTTCATTCTGAATTCCAAAGCCCCTCCCTGAAGCAGGTTTATTGGAAGCACAGGCCTTGTGAGGGCCAGAAGGAAAAAGGACAGAACCGGATCAGAAAGCCTGCTTCGCACCTGGCCAAACACAGCCACCTGCCTCAGGACTAACCGAGCTCAGGGCTTTCCTGCCTGTCCCTCCAGATGTGCCCATTTGGTCTCAGTTTCCTTTAAAGTGGGTACGATAATGCCTGTGCCATGGGGCTGCTGTGAGAAGTTCTGTGATAGGAGTCACACATGCAACAAGGCATCTGGCACAGGTGGTCAGTGAACAGTGGTCATTGCTACTATTTCTTGGTGGATCCCAGGAGTTATTTCTAGATCCAACTGAGGGAAGAGCTGGGCAGCAGCTGTCCCTGTGGGGAGAGTATTTTATCAGCAGCATTGTTCTGGTGCTGGTGATGGCATAATGCAAACAGATTTTTAATTGGTTTTATTCTTGCTTTTAAATCATCTACAGACCGTGTACCCCAATTGCTTGCACCTATGATAGAGTTCCTGCACTTCCTCTCTCCCTACTCCCTGTCTCCTCCCCATCTGATGTCACAACCCAGATCTCTCCCAAACTTCCTGACAGAGATGCAATAGAAAAGCAGTGGTGGTCTCTGCTCCCATACTGATCACAACCATTTAGGGAAAAAGAAAGCAGCTCTGCCTAGCTGGTATGGCTCCATGTTTGAGCATTGACCTATGAACCTGGAGGTCACAGTTCAATTCCCAATTTCTGGTCAGGGCACATGTCAGGGTGGGTTTGGGCTCAGTCCCTAGTAGCGGGTGTGCAGGAGGCAGCCAATCAATGATTCTCTCTCATCATTGAAGTTTCCATCTCTCTCTCCCTCTCCCTTCCTCTCTGAAATCAATAAAAATATATATATTTGGGGGGGAAAGCAGTTCCTTCACAAACAATATTGGCCTGGCCATAGAGGACCTCCCTGGAATGCTTTCCAAGGAGAAAGAGATGCTCGTACAAAGCTCCTAACTGGGGTAGAACATGCTGTTTAGGAAAGCCAGCACAGGGGGTAAGGTAGTGTGGCTGAGATGGGGCTAGGCAAGTGGGCAAGGGTTGACCTTCTAGGGCCATGCAGGCCACGTGAAGAATTTTCCACCATCTTTTGCTCAGCAAGAAGCTCCAACATGACCAAGACAGAGAACAGCCTGGAAGGGTCAAGGTAGGGTGTGGGGACCAGATAGCAAGCTTTCTGCAGCAGCCATCCTGAACAGGTAGAATGCAAGTCAGAATGGACAAGTAGGTGGATTTGAGCCCACTCCTTAGGAGAGGAATCAGAGGACTTGGTGATGGGTGGTGTGATGGATAGCGTGATGGGTGATGGTAGAGCAAACAAAGAAGTCTGGTTTCTAACTCAAGAAGCCTGGGAAACAGGGTTTCCCTTACTGAGACAGGGGACATCTGAAGAGGAGACACACAAAAGCTGAGGGCAGGGCCTGGGTAGAGGGTGGTTGGTAAGTGGCTGGGAGCAGATATTGAACTGAGTTGTGCACATGTTGACTCATCCAAGTGGAGAAGTGGCAACGATGATTGTATTTACAGCTCAGATAATGAGTAGAAACTGAAACAAGAGGTAGAATGTTCACCAGGGGAGAGGCCACAGGAAGAAGAGCATTCTGGGGCACTCAGACCCTTAATGGCTAAGCAGAGGGGTGGATGAAGCCATAAAGGAGACCAGGTAGAAGCAGGTTGAAAGTAGGAGGAAACCCAGCAGAGGGGTGCCTCAGAATCCACGAGAAGAAAATAATACTTGAACTTAAAAAAAAAAAAAAAAAATATATATATATATATATATATATATATATTAATAAAAACATAATATTAAGATTAACCATCTCTTTGTGATGGGTAAGCCACGCCCACCAGCCAATCAGAGCGACTGTATGCAAATTAACCCAGCCAACATGAAGGCCGCCACTCACGGAGCTGAGTAAACGGCAGCTTCCATTGCAGCAGGAGTGAAACTGAAACTGTTTGTGGCGGCTCCACTTATCCTGGCTCAAGGCAAAACGTACTTGCAATAAAGTATCAATCATAGACAGCATGCCTGGCCTGACTACTAAGGGTAACATTGTCTCATTATAGAATCCGTGAGGTGAAGCAGAAACAAGGCTTCGTTACTAGGCCCCAGCTTAAAGGAACAGTGCATCAATTATAGAAGATAAACAAACCCCAGAAACCTGCGTCCAGCCAGCCTTGCTGGGACATTGGGTCAATGGGAGCTGTGGGCAGTATGAAAGCCTGAAAACGCCCCTCAGCCCGTCACCCATGCTGGCCACAACCCAATGGGGTGAGGGACATTACTGGGGGGCTTGCCAGCCTGCAAACAGCCATCAGCCCCTCACCCAGGCTGGCCAGGTACCCCAGTAGGGACCCAAAACCTGAAGGGACTGTGGGAAGCTTGAAAATGCCCCTCAGCTCCTCACCCAGGCTGGCCATACTCCAGTGGGGTGAAGGACCCCACTGGGGGGCTTGGCCAGTCTGCAAACAGCCATCAGCCCCTCACCCAGACTGGTCAGGCACGCCAGCAGGTGGACATCCCCAGAGGGGTCCCAGACTGTGAGAGGGCACAGGCCTGGCTGAGGGACCTCCCAAGTGCACAAATTTTTGTGCACCAGGCCAATATATTTGATTTTTTACAGAGAGGAAGGGAGAGGGATAGAGAGTTAGAAACATCGATGAGAGAGAAACATCGATCAGCTGCCTCCTGCACACCTCCTACTGGGGATGTGCCCAAAACAAAGGTACATGCCCTTGACCAGAATCAAACCTGGGACCCTTCAGTCCGCAGGCCGACGCTCCATCCACTGAGCCAAACTGGTCAGGACAAGACTTGGACCTTTAATTAAACTTACTAAAATCCATCTCAGAGGGTGAAAAAGAGGACGTCTGAGAAATATCATTGGCATTAATAGATATGCAAGTCAGAGGTGTTCAGAAGCAATGTATGTTAAGGCAAGCACCTGTTTTACGCACAGCTGTACTCTTCAGACCTAGCAGAATGCTTGGCACAGAATAGAAACTTGAGAAATCCTGTTGATTATTGAATACAGGATGAATGAAATAGGAACAGAGAGTAGATGTCAGCTAATTAATAAGAGAGAAGGAGCTGGAAAGTGAGTGGCTGTAAGCAGGAACACTGATGGAAATGACTAGTGGTGAGGGGCTGGTTTAGAATCATTTCTGTTCTAGAAAATAACCCTTTAAAGGAAATTTCAAGGCTCCTTGAGTGCACAGAGCACTCTTCTTGGAAAACCACAAGGATGTGAATTTCGTACAGCTACTAATACTGACTGTGAGATGTAACCATTAAGAAATTACTCAGAGAGCATATTTAGAAACACGAAAAAGTCAAGAAATAAGAAAACTCACTAACCTAGGCTACCTTCCTGGAACATGCTGAGTATGATTCTGGTTGTGTGGTGGTGTAGATTAAATCAACTGAAATAAAATAAAATAAAATAAAATAAAATAAAATAAAATAAAATAAAATAAAATAAAAGCACTAACATTTACCAAACACTTGTCATAAATCCACCTCTGCACTATAAGTTTATCATCAGGCTAGGGACCAAATGATATTCCTGAAACAATTCAAGGACAAGGCAAAATAGGGTCCATCAGAGGCAGTGTAGTTTGATGGTTAAGTGCTGAGCCCCAGAGACAGGCTACTTAAGATTACCCTCAGTTCTGCCACTGAATTCTCTGTGCTCACTTCACAGACTTCCTGATAAAATGAGGAAATTGGTGTAAGGCTTCAGAGCAGTGCCTGATGCATAGAGTAGGCACTCGGTCCTTAGGAGTCCCATCATTGCAGGTACTGGAGGGGAGGGATGGAAATGACCACCACTCACCTGACTTGTCTCCTCTCCTGCTGTGCTGACCCTGGCTAAGGGTCACACTAGAAAAGAAATCAAGAAACATTCATATTTGTTTTCTTAGACCCAGATTCAACCAAGCTAAGCACAAACCAAGAGTTGAAGGACGTATGGCATGTCCCTCTGCTGAGCTGGCCCCGAGCCGAGGCTTTCTGTTCTGGGAACCTTTTGGACTCAGAGCAGACAATTGCTCAGACTCTAAAGAGTGTTGGGTCAGCAAACAAGTGCTGGGAAAATCATCAGCATATTTGTATCCCTACTGACCGTTTCCTGCCTGGCCCCCAGGAGCCAGTGTTGACACTTCTCCCATCAGCGCAAAGCTTTGGGTGCCCAGGGCCAAGTGATGCAGTCCCATAAGCCTTCACTCCTATCCTGCACTCCACTCACAGCTGTGTGACCTTGGGCCAGTGACTTTGACCTCTGAAGGCTTGATTCCCGTTTGTAAAGCATTCCTGGCCTTGGCTGCCCATTCAAGTTATTGGGGGAGTGTTTCAAAGTCCAAATGCCTCACCCCTGATCAAGAAAATCAGAACCCTCTAGGACAGAACCACTGCTCTAGGGGCAGATGGTCGTCTTCTACTCATCAGGCTGCGTTAACTTAGCTTCAAGGAAACCACTTAATACCAGGCTTTACCCAGAGAGCCTCATGAAAGACGGCTGCTGCGTTGCACCACTCTGATTCTAGATGCTACAGGCTCCACAGACCCACAGAAGGTCATGCTTTGGGAGCTTCATTTTGTCCACAGGAAGCTTCTGTTCAATTGCCTCGCTTTGGTGATATCAAGGACCATTTCCACATTTTTATTCCTCTAGTTCTTTGATCACGCTGGTCCTGATTTATCTTATTCTCAGAGAGATGGAAAGGTCAGATCCAGAAAGTATTTCTCACTTCAGGGCTGTGAGGCTAAATCCTTGTTTCTAATTATGCACTCAGCGGGCCTCACAGCCCCCATCCTAAGAAGAGAGTCTCCATCCAAGGGAGCCCAGTCCTTGGTTTTCAGCAGTGACAGGGCTCTGGGATGGGCATCTACAACCCTAACCACTCGTGGAGGCGCCCTGACAGTAACATCCTGAATAGAATTGTGGGGAAAGTATTTCTGGGCCTGTGAGCCTCTTGCCACACCACTAACCAATTTAGAGTTCAATCCCTGTGATGCAGGAAGATTCATGCAAACCAGGATACAAGGATTTCAGATTTTCCAGGCCTTGCTTCCTACAAGTGTGGAAGCATTATGTGTCTGATGGAAAACTGAGAGAAGGAACAGGCACAAAACAAGTGGCAGCCCTTCAACTTGTAGTTATGGTTTCAAAGAGTAATAAACACTCAGGAGAAAGGAAACAGAACTTCAATCCAAGGAGTAAAAGGGGGCAGCTAGCACCCCACTGGAAGGAGAGTTGGTAGGGGAAAGGTCTGTCTGCCACTGTGGAGGCAGTGCTCATTGTCCAATGGGAGCTCAGAGGCCAGGGTGCCAGCAACAGAGCAGTTGGTGGAGACTGTTCCAGTCCCATCATGAGGCTATCTGATCATGTGCATTCCAGATCCTGATATTCCTTTTCATCAAATCATTCAGCAACGAAGTATTTGCTCTGGGATAAGTATAAGCAAAAGTAAGTTTACAGTTGTGAGTATGCAAAACAGTTCATTCTTGTATTATTATTTAGTAACTATACTATTATTTTCCATATGAGCAACTGTAAACCTATTTTTGCCCCAAACTATATCTATCTATCTATCTATCTATCTATCTATAGATACTTCACAACCCCATTCAGTAGGTACTCTTATTATCCCCATTTTGCAGGGGAGGAAACTGAGGCTAACAGAGGTGAGGTAACTTGTCCATGGTCACACAGTCAGTATGTGACTGAGTTGGAATCTAAACCCTTGCATCTGGTTCTAACACCTGTGCTCTAAATTCCTATGCCATATTGTTTTCCTCTAGTAGGGTGTCAAACAGATTTACAATAAGAATATAGTGTCTGAACAAGAAAAAAAAAAAAAAAGAATATAGTGTCTGAAAAGTATACCAGGGACACACACAGGTGTCCAAAATACCACTATGATTTGATGCTCAAGAAATGGGAAATGGAAGGGGCCACTTGGTAACAGGCTGATGGGCACAAAGGCATGCAATGGGCATTCTAGTTGCTGGAGAAATAAAGAAAAGAAACTTGGTCACCCATCTACCCAAGAAAATGGAAAGATGTGTACACACAAAGACATGTATATAAATGTTCACGGAAGCTTTGTTTAAATAGCCAAAAACTTGAAACACCCCAAATTTCTATCAATGGTGAGTGGATAAACAAATTGTGGTACATCCATACAATGGAATGCTATTCTGCAAGGCAAAGAATGAACGGCTGATGCACACAACATGAATGAATCTCAATAGCATGATGCTCAGTGAAAGAGTTGGGAGCAAAACAGTACATACTGTAGGATTCCATCTGTCCCCATGAAGTTCTAGAAAAGGAAACACTATAGTTTCAGAAAACAGACTGGTGGTTGACAGAGAAAGAGGGTGTGAGGACTGCAGAGGGAACACGGGAACTTACAGGGATGATTAAAACATTATATGTGTTGATTTCAGTGTGGCTATATCACTATGGATGTTTGTCAAAACTCATAGAGTTAAAAAGGTGAATCTTATTATATGTTCATTATACTCCATTTTAAAAAGAGACTTGAAGTCATACAATCGCACCTGAGACATGCTGGTCTCTGAAACTTAAGTGAGAATTGTGTGTGTTCTGCTTCCTTTGCTTCTTTGCTACCACCACCCCCCCCCCCACACACACACACACACTTTTTTTTCTTTCCTTCTTTTCTTCTTCCCTTCCCTCCTTTCTGTCTACCTCCCTCCCTTCCGTCATCCTCCCTTCCTTCTCTCTCCCTCTCCCAGCCAAGCCTAGGGGTAGGCCCCTGAGCTCCATGCATTTCCAGAACTGCCATTACAAATTAGTAGGATTGACCAGACAGCCAGGCCGACTGAACCTCAGGATACTTCCGGGGAGCAGATGTTCTGCAAAACCGGTCAGTGACCCACAGAGAAGGCTGGCAAGACCACAGGCTCTCAATGGGCCCTCTGTAGCTTCTGCCTTCTAGGTAAAAACTATGCATATATTCCTTGAAAAGAGGAAATGTCTTTTCAAGAATTACCTGGCCTTGGAAAGGAGGGAGGTCATTTGTCTCTGTCCAAGAAAACTGTTCATGCACCCTAGACTTGTTCTCTTCAAAGCACATGGGGATGGGGCAGGGGTGAGGGCTGCAGCAGAGGAGAAAGGGAGGCAGAGAGAGCAGGGAAAGCAAATGCCACTTGGCTTTGAGGCAGCAGCAAGATGAGCTCTTACCATCTCAAACCCTGAAGAAGATGGAGGAAAAGAGGGACCCCTTCATCCCACCTGTTCCCACATGGCTACCTAAGTAAGATAGCACCCATATCAGGGGCATCCCTGCCCTGGCCGGATGAGAAGTGAACAAGGCAGGTGGGCAGCAGGAAAGGGACAGACCATGAGACTGGCACAGCTCCCTCCCCTGGGCCTGCAGTATGCCCGAGGCAGCAAGAATGTCCATCTGCTACACTCACCACAAACAGATTCACCGGAAGGTAAGGGGACAATGGTGACCCATAGCTCCTTGCTCAGAAGCCACAATCATAAGTGAGCAGCGGGACAAGACTGCCTAGGAGTAAACCACACCAGCATCATCAGTCAGGGCTCTCTTAGACAAACCCCTCATAGCAACAGAAAGTCATAAAGACCCCAGCCAAAAACCATGGAAGGGGAGTTCAGCCAAGTGCAACCCAGTCACATGGGCAGTGGGAGGGCGCAGGGAATGCCAGCTGCCATTCACGTCCTGTTTGCTGGAAGTTGAGAGAGCCTGTCTTAAAGAACTAGATGCTTGCGCTGTATTTTATCTAGAGAGAGTTTGTCTCCAGGTGGTAAGGCCTATCATTCAATAACAAAGCTAAGAACACAGAGTAGGAGTAGCACAAAGGTAGAACTCTGGCCCAAGACAGGAAAAAATAAAACAAGCATCCATAGAGGGAAATGTGAGTAATTCTGAGTAGCTAGTTCTTAGTAAGTGGAAGAGGAAAGAGACAGTCTCTAATCCTAATTCACTCTGGTCCAGGCTTTGAAAAAAGCTGCAAACAGAAAAAACATCCTATCAAAACAGGACAAACAATGTGTGAAACTGAAAATCCCAAGTTAACAAGAAGAAGTAACTCGCTGGTATCTGGTGAACTTCTACATTTAAAGGCTAAACTATCTCTTATCTACTCAATTTCACTCATTTCTATTCTGGTAAAACTCTTATTAGCAGATTTAAGACATATATCCCCATCCACTAGCACCAACTAGTCTTCTAAACCTTAGCCTGGAAACAACCTGTATAATTTACATGACTAAGAACCTACCATTATATCTATTGAATGAATCGTGGAATATAGCAACCATTGTAATAAATACGTAAACAAATACTCAGATGTTTGGAAATTAAGAAACACAAGTACACATAATTTATGAGTCAAAGAGTAAATCATAGTTGAAATTATAAAATATTTAGAACCAAATAATATAAAAATATTACACAGCAAAGAAGTGTGTGATGAAGTTACAATGGAACTATATAAATACAGTACTCATAATAAGAAACAAAAAGCCAAACATTCTCCTTAAAAAGTTAAGAAAGAACAATAGGTCACACCAAACAAGTCAGAAGAGAGAAGATGATAAAAACTAGCACAGAAACTAATGAACTAGAAGATAAAATAAATGCTGCAGAGAATCACAAAATTAATAACTGGTTCTTTAAAAGATTAATAACAAAAAATTCTGAAAAGATTTACGTAACAAAAGAATATGTAAGGCACAATAGTATTGCAAATGAAAGGGGGACGTAACGACTGATGCTACAGAGCTTAAAAAGATAAACACATATTATAAATAATTTCATGGTAAACATTTTGAAAACTCAGATAAAATGGACAAATTCTTAGAAAAAAACACTAACTTACCAAAAGCAACTCAAGAAAAAAAAAAATAGTTAAAACCAGACTAGCCCAATAACTACTGAAGAAATTGAATTAGAGATTTAAAAATCTCCAGGGAAGCCCAGCCAGTATGGCTCAGTTGGTTGAGCATTATCCCATGCACCAGGAGGTCACTGGTTGGACTCCCAGTCAGGACACATGCCAGAACTGTGGACTTGATCCCCAGTATAGGGACATGCAGGAGGCAGCCGACAGACATTTCTTTTTCATTGATGTTTCTATATCTGCCCCTCTCCCTTCTTCTCTCTGAAATCAATAAAAACATAATTTTTTTAATCTCCAGGGAAGAGAGAATTCCAGCCTTACTTAACTCTTTTTGAGAATACATAAAGAGGAAACATTCTACAATTCACTTCACAAGTCTAGCATAAGCAGGATACAAAAGCCTAGCAAGGATAATAGGACAAATGAAAGTTACAATTCAATACATTCATGAATATACAAAATGTCTCAACAAAATATTAGCAAAACACATCCAGCTGTGTGTTAAAAAAAATGAATCCATCATGACCAAGTCGGGTCTAGTCTAGGAAAACATGATTAATTTAACCTTTGCCCAACATTAACAAATTAAAGAAAGGAAAAAATCATATAAATCCTCTCAATAAATGCAGAAAGAGTGTTTTTTAAAGTGTTATTTGTGATTTTCATAAAAACTATTTGCACACTACAAAAAGAATAAGGAATAATCCTGATAAGGAATAATCAAATGCATAGAGAACATTATTCTCAAGGGAAAATGTTGAACATGAAAGGCAAAACTCTAAAACTTGCAGAAGGCACTGTAAGTGCCTATTTTATGGCCTTTTCATAGAGAAGGATGTCCTTTAAAAGGCACAAAAAGTTAAATGATAAGGAAAGACTGATAAATTTTTAAACATACTCAAATACAGAATTTCTGCAACTCTAAAAATACTAAAAAAGAAAAATACTACAAATTAGGAGAAGGTATTTTCAACACTCAGTAATAGTTTCCAGCACACATAAAGAATTTCTACAAATAAATAAGAAAATACAAACTACCCAATTTTTAAATAAATGGGCAAAAGACTTGAAAAAGCCCTTCATATAGAAAAAGAAAGTCAAAAGGCCAACAAGTGTATGCCAAGAGGTTCAGCATCTAACTTACCTCTTTAGTAACCAAATATATACAAATTAAAACCAGATAAGACACTATTATACTCCCACAAGACTGGCAAAAATTTCTGATAATATCCAACAAAACATAGTGTTTGCAAGGATAAGGTAACAACAGGAACAAGTAATTACATAACACAGCTAAGTGCAGAAGTTGATTAAACATAATGGAAATTAATTTTTTATTTAGGTGAAATTTACTTAACACAATGACAATTAATTTTGAACTATTCCAATAGCATTGATGGCTATGGTCTGTGACCAGTAGTTCTACTCCTTTGTATATTCCCTAAGTAAACTCATATAATGCTCACCAACTTGAACAAGAATGTTCACAGCAGCACTATTTATAATAGCAAAAAAAAAAACTAGAAATACTTAAGTAATAATAATAGAATTGATATATAAGGCACAATATATTCATGCAATGGAATTACTACAGTTCAGCAAAATGAAAACATTTCCACTACACTCAACAAAGTGCACTAATCCAGGAGTGAAACATTTAGCAGCAAGTTG
The DNA here is from genome assembly GCA_004026665.1 of Murina feae. Classification (NCBI taxonomy): domain Eukaryota; kingdom Metazoa; phylum Chordata; class Mammalia; order Chiroptera; family Vespertilionidae; genus Murina; species Murina feae. Next base: position 24,035 of record PVJC01012306.1, read on the forward strand.
GCATAGGGATGGTCCGTCAAAAGAGACCCCAGCCATAGTGCTGGATCTGGGTCCCAAGATGCCCTGCCAGGTGTAATTCCTTAATGAGGTAGAGGGACTTGAAGAGGTCTCATGGGATCCCTAGTGATGGGTGGAATAGGAGCAGAGACAGGTAAGCAGAAATTGACCACCAACTGATATGGAAATATTTCAGGTGTTTGTCAATCAGTGCAGCCTACTGGTATGCATGGGTTAACTCTAAGCACAAGAATATAAACAGTATGACTCCATTTGTATGACATTCACAAATGTGCACAACTAAACAAGATATTGGTTATAGATGCAAATATAAGAGAGTAAGACAAAAAAAAAAGCATGGGAAAAAGAAACAGAAATGTCCAGGAAATGGTTATCCCTCAAAAGGAAGCATTTGGGATGAGATGGGATGGAGAAGGGAGCCACTCTTCAAAGGTAAGAGCAACATTCTTTTTCTTAAATTGACTGGTGAGAACATGAGTGTTATTATAGACTTTATACTTTTATATACAGTAAATAAGTATTCTTTTGTATCTAATAACTGACGATTTCAGGAAAATTCTTTTAAAGGAACTTCAACCATAGCCAGTTTTGCTCAGTGGATAGCGTGCCAGCCTGTAGAGCAAAGTGTCCTGGGTTTGATTCCGGTCAAGAGCACATATCTTGGTTACAAGCACCTCCCTAGGCTGGGCCCTGGCTGGGGTGCATGCAGGAGGCAACCAATCCATGTGTTTCTCTCTGTCCTTCCCTTTCTCTCCCACTCTCCCTAAAAATCAATGGGAAAATATCCCCGGGTGAGGATTAACAAAAAATTAAAAATAAATAAAAGAAGTTCATAAAAGAATTTAATTAAGAAGCATATGAAATTGCTGTGGTCTCTGCCATCCATATCTTTTCCAGCTGCTTGACAAAGGTAAGCAACTCAACTATAATTGGCAGAACTCTTAAACCCACTTAAATTCTAAGAGCTTCTACCCACATCACTCCAGAACCATTCTTGAAAGAATCTCTCTAGTAAGATGTAGCAAGTCTCAACCTCCAGAGTACATTCTGCTCTGGCTCTTTAATTTAGTATAATCCTAAGTACAGTAGTTTTATTTTATTTTTTACTCTCCTGGAATCTTCTCAAATTTTGAAACCTTTAAAATGAGGGCATGGAGTAAATGACTACATTCTGTTTCTCTTGCCTAGATTTCAATGGTGATGCTCTCATTTGAGTCCCTTATCATGTGCTTAAGCTGTGTGCTACCCTAAGTCTCCTTACCGAGATTTGCTGAGTCAGAGGAAGTTCCTAAGAGTGCATGAAGTGTATTTTGAGAGCCAAGGAGTGGGAGGAGTTTGGGAGATTGCACACACGTGCAATTTTTTTTATCAACTCCACCAGATGTTTGGCATTTGTAGAGTCAACGTTCACTTTTTTGGTCCTGTGTGAACAGCCCCTCACAGCCACACCATGTGGCAGTGATCCTTTTCCTGAAGCGCCAGCGTGAACTGCATGTTGCCAAGCGGCAGCCTAAGAGTAAGTCACGTGGGAGCCTTGTCAATGCTCCTCATCCCAAAACACCACCAGCAAAACAGAAACTCCCTGAAAGTGAGAGAAACTTTATTTTCTTAAGTGCAAGTTGAAAAGGCAAATAATTGGTGGCCTGTGCATAACCATGGGAACCTCTTCTCTCTGGACAGAAACCTGATTCAGAAGGCAGTCAAGAGCCTACACAAGTACATCCGCATTTTCAAATTGGGAATATGCCAAGGGTTTGAGATGCATCCTTAGAGGATGTCAAAGGTCTAGTGTTGAATCTTGATTGAGGAGGTTTTCAGATTTCCTCTTTCATTAAAATTAAATCAGTTCTTTTTTTTTTTTTTTAATCAGAGCTCCTCTGATCTTAAGGTAGCTTTGCATCAAATGCCAAGCCTTGAAGTCCAATGAATGAGTGAACAGACTAATTTTGGTGACAGAGGCTCAGCAGAGCATGTCATGGATGTATAACACTGCTTTTATTTTTTCCACCTCTTTCTATTACTTATCAGCTCTTCTTTGCATACATTACTCATTTTTTTAAGTTGACCATGAACCCCAATTCAAGGACCCATGGACATTCAGAGAGTTCTCAAGATCCCTGGCTGTGTTCCCCCAGCCTGAGGGGTATTCTCAGTTCATCTCTACTGCACACCTGGATGTGAAGCTCCACCTTTCTCCTTTTTTCAGGAGAAAGATGCCAGCTGCCCCTGGCATTCTGCAACACTTGATAAGGAGGCAAGGAATCACATCTCTCACACATGGCTTCATCAACAGACCGAATGTATGGCCCAGGAGCTTATTCTCAAACTTTACCTTCCCAAAAGGACAGCCCTCTGGAGAGTGCCATCTCCCACCACCAACCTCTGCCTTTCAAGGCCCCTGGTATTTCAGAGAATACCCTTTTCTCCACCTTATTACACCAGTGTCTCTTTGTTATGTAAAGCAGGGACAGTTCTGAGCATTTCTGACCACATTCAATGACCTGTTATTGACAGTTTCTTCTTAGCAATTTCAAAAATGTGTTCAAATAATGTACAAAAAAAAAAAAAAAAAACACATAAGATTTTATCCAGCTAGAAACTGAGCGGTATTCTTCAGCCACTTTTAATTATGGTCTTCACATTTTTGACATACGTATTATATTTAAAAAGCATCAGTACGTAATCGCTGTCTCCTCCTTTTATTTTTCCTGGTGCCTTTGTTTTGGAGTAAACTGTAACTAAGCAAACCGGGAGCGAGTCAGGCAAAGTGAAGCACTGCTCCTGTAACTCAGACACCCTTCCAGGTTTGAACACAATGTCTGAATTGAATAAACATCACAGCTTAGCATGAGGGTGTTGCCATGACACCTTGACCTTGCGTTTCTGATGAGCTGTCTACCAGCACACTGGCAGTGAGACTGTCCACATTCCCTGCACTGATGTAAGAATGCATGCCTCCGGGGCTGACCTCTCATCTTTTCATCACTGTGTCGCTTCCAACTGCAGCGTTCGCGTCACCAGGTTGGAAGGCTCTAAGTGTGTCTCCTGTCACAATACAAGTTTGCATGTCTCCTTCTTAATCTTTTCTGTAGCATCAAATGTTAGAACATACACAAGCACTGCTAATACCAGTGTAATAGTTCCCTGCTAAAATTCAGCAAGAGATCATAAACTTCACAATGAATTTTAACATGAGAGCTTTATAGTTAAAATGTAATGTTGGCCCTGACTGGTTTGGCTCAGTGGATAGAGCGTCAGCCTGCGGACTCCAGGGTCCCAGGTTCGATTCAAGGGCATGTACCTTGGTTGCGGGCACATCCCCAGTAGGGAGTGTGCAGGGGGCAGCTGATAGATGTTTCTCTCTCATCGATGTTTCTAACTCCCTCTCCCTCTCCCTTCCTCTCTGTAAAAATAATTAATAAAATATATTTTTTAATTTATTTTTTTAATGTAATTTTGATCAGTAAGCCCCTGGCTGTCCAGGGGGTTCTGTTATCTTGCATAAATGCAGTTTTTCCTTTAAGCATCATGAGAAAAAAAATCATTTTGGATATATTTCAAATTCTCATGCCTTTTAAATTGGACACAAAAAACGTCGTTGAAACTTCTGTTTATATATATATGGGTCACCAAAGCATATTGGTAATTATGGGCCCAGAAGACCCATCAAAATATATAAAATTTTAAAGACTTGTTTGCATTAAATACTTACATTAAATGGTCTTAAAATTCTATGACTTGAAGTCCTGTGCCTTTTAAATTTATGTAAAGCTTTTCTTTAATTTTTGTTTCTTACATTACTAGTACTTCTTACTGACACATGACCAAAAACAATTTTAATAACCCTTGTATAGTATGGTATGTTATCGATCTCTTTCAATTGGCTAGGTGTGTTTGGCAAACAAATAACCAAGCCTCTTAGGACTTTCCACTAATAAAGAGTCCTAAGAGAGGGTATGACATTTCCTGCAATGAGCAAAATGCAGGAGCTGTAGCTCATGGACTTACAGCCTCTTTCTTGGTTTACAACTTGGTTCCCAACTAGTTTAGTGAAATATGTAAATGTGAGGTCCATACTGTTGTAGTATTAGCATAATAACCATCAACTACAACGCACATGTTACCATTTAACTCATCTAATTTTCTCCTCCACATTTCAGTGGGTTTGGAAAGGCTATGATGATTACACCCACTTCACAAATAAAGAACAACACTGGTCAAGGGTCTTGGAGAAGTCTAGCTGGAAACACCAGTGCTACCTGTTCCTATAGCTGGTGTTTCCTGCCGTGCTGCCCAGTACATCTGTCGATCTGTAAATATGCTGTGATTCCACTGGAAATGTAAAGAAGAACAGCATGTCGGGGCCTCCTTAATGGGCAGCGTGGAGAGCAGAAAAGAACCAGAGAGATGCCAGGGAACTCACAGCGGGGGAAGTGAGCCACAAGTTTAAAACCATCCAGTTGTCACACAGTTTACTTAAGGTTATCTTCCATCAAGTCGGGGCCTGGAATCTGCCAGGATTTCCGAGTAAGTGCACCTTCTCCTTGCCTGTGACTTTCACACACGAGATGTCCCAATAGCTCACTTGGCTAGGACCCAAGGACAGCACACAATTCTCCACTGCCAGTGACACTCCATGGGCAGAGATAGCTCGACAACAGTGCCAGCTATGCACATCTTAATCCACTGCCCCCGCACACACCTTAGAAGCTGGCCCTTGAAGAGAACCACTGGCGTGTTGAGAGAGAAAAGAAATCTTAGCCTGAAGGGGACAGACTTCCCCACCATACTAATAAATCGCCTGGCAGCCCTAGGCACTGAGGGGCATGACTAAGGGGCCCATGGGATAGTCCTGTGTCCCTTAAGTACATTAGCAAAGCGGAGTGGGGGAAAGTAGAGGGAGAGCCTGCAGATATCTCCATAGGATAGCTGTTCTCCTACCTTGGAAAAAAAAAAAAATCCCACAAAATTTTAATTCAAGAATGTACAGGGGCTCCAGTCCCGGCAAGTCACCACAGCTTTAAAGAGCGTATGTCATGCATGCATATTGGCCAGCATCTGAGGTCTGCTCTCCGGCCTCAGTGTACCCCAATCTCAGGGCAAAACTGAAACCCCAGTGGGGCAGAAACTCTTTCCCTGGGTGGGAAGCATAGAGAATAGCTGGGACCCAAAACAAGTGAGTCTGGGAGAGTCGCCCTTGATTCAGATGTCATGTTCTCTGTTACTTAGGAAGCCAGGTTCCTGCAGGGATGAAATGACCACATGAAAGTTCAGACCAGCAACGACTGGGTGAAAGGGATGTGGGAGGGTCTTGGGATCAACACCAACCCAAAACCAATTGCACCCTCACCCCAATGGACATGCGATCTTGGCCTCTGTTCTTCACATAAGATGCTCAAATGCTTCACTCTTCTCCACACTCTCCCTGCCCCCAGCATACGGATAGTTACATAAAGATATCCTAAACATCTTAAACGTGGGACCCAACTTCTTCATTCGGGGGAGGGCGAGGGGGGAGGGTGGGGAGCTGATCGGGCACACGCTCTGATCATTCCTTGGGGTTACATAATCACACCAACAATGGCTGGAGAACGTGGAGATTCGTTCAGCTCACATCTCATTCTCTTCCCACCCCTCCCCCAACACCCAGAAAAGCCAGCCAATTTTAACATGAGCGAAGCACATGATGTGGCTGGGTGGCACCTGGCTGCTGCCCATCACCATGCCAAGGGCTGCCGGGAACTTGAAGGTGTGCAGCAGAAAGAGGACCAAAGCGCTGCTCATCAAGAGACCAGACCTCGCAGACCCTCCGCCTGCAGCCACTGCCCACAAAGTTCGAGGGAGGGTCTGCCAAACCACAGAAGTGCACCGACCTGCCAGTAAACCAGAGCTGCCCCACTCCAGGAAAGCAGTGCCTGGCCGCCAAGTCCCTCTACACTCTTCCGCCCAAGTCTGCGCCCGGGCAGGCAGTCCACGCGCTCAGGAGTCCTGAGGCAGCCGCACAACCTCCGCAGGGCCATCAGCACCAGCAGGGTTTCTAGTTTTAAAAGGTGGTAAAATATGGAGCACAGCTTGGAGAGGGGGCACCCGCTGGACTAGCGGTGAGGCAAGGATCCCCACCAGAGTAGGAGTTTGGGTTGAGGTTTGTTTGGAGGGGAGGGAAGTTGTGATTTTGCTTTAGGAGCATTTGGGGGAAGGGGCTCGGCTTAGGGAGAGAAGGGAAAGTTCATCCTTCTGCTTAAGCACCCAGCATCCCGCGAATCTCATTCTCCACCAAGCGGGCCACAGAGACCGCGGCGGGCCTGAGCAGCAGCCCGGGCAGCAGGAGAAAATGCGGGTGCTGAGGCTCACTGGACCCAGTCGCCAGCCCAGTTGCCAGCGACCAGCGAGGAACGCGGCGCGCACAGGGTTACAGCTACCGCCGCCGCTGCAGCAGCCTCCTAGCAGCGCTGGTGATTGACGCGCGGGGTCACTTGAGGCTCCCTCGCTCCCCCAGCACCAGGCCCAGCAGCCCGCTCCGCCCATGGAGGGCACCGCAGGCTGTTCGGCCACCCACCAAGCTGGCCCTTGCACCTCAGCACCCCGGACACCATGCCCAAGAAATGCAATGACAAAATGGAATCACAACTTACGCTGTTTCATTTCCCAGGGCGGCCGCAGGCAAAACCACAACAAATACAATCAAACACAAGGAATCCATCCGCAGAAGAAAAATCCAGAGTCCCCTACCTTGGGCCTTGGGATGGCAAACTGGTCCTGTGTTCTCTGACCCACGGATCCAGCCCCTTCTTCATGAATTATTCCGGTCAGTCAGGATTTTGTGCATTTTTTTCATGAACACCTGTTTCAAGTAAGGGGTAAAAGACCTCATTGAAAGAATTGTCCTTAAAGCAGAACCTCTGTGCGCACATCTGTCCACACAGGCATGCGTGCGTGTTTGTACACACACATAAGCACACGGAATATGCATGTACATTGAAGCACCAAACTAGGCAGTTGGATAATGGGAGAGACGGCTGGTTGTGAGCATGCTCGCCGGGAACAGATCCACCCTCTGTTATTCCTCTGAATAAATATAAATCACCATCAGAAACCCAAACAGTAGCATCCCTCTCGAATTTCTGCTGCTGAAAAACATGGAATAAATTCGGTCCTCAGACACAGAATCTAATCAGCAGCTGTTTTCTGAATCCGGAGCCAACCCATGCCTCGCTTGCCTTTTCCACTATGAGTCCAGACCTTTTTTGAAAGAGGTTTTAACCTTTTAAAGATACAGTACACCAATTATCACTTCTGAATAGCTATCCGTCCCAGAGCAGGAAGTCAGTCCCGTGTCTAAAGCCACAGAGCAGGCTCCCTTATGGTGATAATGATTTCAGTTTTCAGTGCCTTTTTAAAAATTTTCATATATATGTGGAGAGAGAAAATATAAATGCAAGATATAAAACTGGGCACATTTATTGCCATGATGAGAACCTCAGTGACTAATCAGCATGTTATATAAACACTATGATCCTTCACTGCTGAACACACATGTTCATGGGATCAGACAATGCAGAGGACTCTTGCAGTGTGGGTGTCACCCCTCATGAGCCCCTGACTGCTGATAAAGGGCCAGGAAGCCTGCCAAGGGACTGGAGGAAGTGGGGGTTTCAGCCACCTCAGCGTTAATGCCAGAGCACTCTTCACCCTGTCCTGCCATGAACCCTCAGGTGCCATGTCCTCTAACCAAAGAATCCATGTGACAACTACTTCTAAACTATAATATAGTCTAGGACCAGATCGTGTTCAAAGATATTTTTTTAAAAACCAGAATCTGGAATCAAAACTACCATCTGAACCTTTAGGGTCCCTAAGATACAGACTTAGGCCCTTCTTGAATATTTTGTTTACAAAATAGTTTTGTTGTTTTGGGTTTTTGTTGTTTGTGGTTGTTGTTGTTTTTTGTTTGTTTTTTACTTTATTTTGTTAAGGTTAGGTTGAGCATAGGGTAGGAAATAAAGGGGTGGGGCAGGGGATAAATAGCCAGCCCAAATGGGTTTTGTGTGGGTTTTTTGTTTTTTGCTTTTTGTCAAGTATTTCAGCCACCCAAATGATATTTACTCCAGTTTTGTTTTGGCTTTTAAAGAGGTAGCAGTGAGAAGAAACCAAAACTCCTAACCTCGCTTATGTTTGGAAGGTATGAAAATGCCTTTTACAATTTCTTTATTATCCCAGTTGCCCTGAGCTTCATAATGCCACTGGGTGCTTCTCTGGCTCCCACCCAGCAGCAGCAGCTTCCCTGACAAGCAACCCTGGTATTCCTATAGTCACTCCCCAGGGCACATCCCTCTAGCCCTAGCATCAGAGCCCAGTTCACTGTCATCATCCCCTCTTGTCCTCTTGTCGCAGGTGCTGCCTGCACTGGCCCTCCCAGGCACACGCGCACACACAGCTTCTCCCCTCTCTTCCCACCCCTTCCCCCGCCTTCCAGGCTCTTTAGCAGAAAATGATCATATTTCATGTGTCATCGCTCTAGCTAGCTGGGCCTGTCACTGATTGGCTGGGCACTGGCAGCCGGAAATGTCACCAGCCATACAGCTTAGAACGGTCTCTCCTGCAGCCACCTCAGACCTGAGCCCTGGAGGCTCTGTGACGGGCACTGATCTACCACAGGGAACCTGTCCTTCCTCTCTGTCCTTGGTCTAGTCCATACCCTCTCCCTGCTTCTCTCTCTAACCAGCCCTGGGGGAGGGGACTGCTAAGGGACAGGAGGAAGTGTCCATCCCTGCTGAGAGCTAGCGCTGCCTCCAACTGCAGGGAGAGAGGGAGCCACTGAAAGTCCTGTTCTTCCCAGCATATGAGGAGAGAAACTAGACATGTCTCCATTTTGTTTTAAAGATATAGAAAAAGTGTTCTTGACAAAAACAGTATCTCCTGACTTAAGAAAAAATTATCAGTACAGATGGGTGAGAAGATTGTTATGCTCTCAGGAGTTTTCTGTCACATTTAACATCACATAATCATAATCATAATCATAATGTCCTAGGATGACAGGCAATCAGAAGGTAATTCAGTCCATCCTCTGCCTTTAAACAGAACATCTCTTAACCCTTCAGAAAACTCACCGGAGAAGGAGACGTCTTACTGGGTTTTGCACTGCCACACAAGCTTCTGAGAGCTAAACGGTTTTGGTGATGACCACCCTGAATCACTTTTGGCTATATTTAAGCTTAGTCCCTCCTGCAGGTTTAATGGGGTCCATCATGCAAGTGTCACCTCATTCCGTTCTCCGAAATTAAACCCTACTCTCTGGACCTTTCTATAAAAGTTGTTTTTCAAAACTTTCATTGCTTTATTTTTTAGACTTGAGAGACGAGCCTTGCCAGGGCCAGATGAGGCTGCGTGTTACTTGGTCCAGCCATCCCTACGACGCAGCCCCGCGACTATTTCCACGCTGGGGCTTTGGCTTTCAGGGTGGTACAGTGGACCCATATGTTTACGCCCTCCTACTTCTCCAAAAAAAAAAAATTAAATGACCAAAACATCCATCACAGTGCTAGGAACCATCATATAAAGCCATCAAGAGCCGACAGTTTGAAGACTATGGAGAAGCTAGAGAGTAGCTGGGACGTGAAGACCAAAAACTGCTTAGTGCTGATAAGCTCACAATTCTGCACAGACCCCCTAGAAGAAAGTGCACAGGTTTCCAGAAAAAGATCCTTAAAAAGTAGAAACTCAGAGGACTAAAAATTGGATGAGGTCAAGAGCACCGATTCAGCAGCAAATTAGAGGACACCAGGGCCCTGGCTGGTATGCCAGGTGGTTAGAGCATCCTGCACAACAAAAGGTGGCAGGTTTGATTACTGGTCAGGGTGAGTATGGGAAACAACTATTTGATGTTTCTCTCTCTCCTCTGTCTTCTCTCTCTCCCTCTCTCTCTCTCTCTCTCTCTCTCTCTCTCTCTCTCTCTTCCCCTCCCTCTCCCCCTCCATTCCTCTCTCCCTCCCTCCCAAATCAATAATATTTTTTTTAATTAAGGGACATCAGGAACTAGGCTGATTCTCTCCATACAGAATGGCAGTTATTTTTCAGTGTCTTGAAAGTGGGAAGTTTATCCCTAATACAAGTAAAATTCAAAGATTGAATACGGGCAAGACTGCTGCTTAGCAGCTCATTTGAGGATATCATAAAGAGAAGAAAATACACAGGAGGAAAAAAAGAGATTTAAATAATCAGACAAGACACAAGATAGAACAAAGAGCTCCAGAATATGCAATATTAGTTTACTAGGAGTTCCTGAAGGGGACAACATCACTAACAAAGGGAAAAACAATAATCTCAGAATAACTAGAAGAACCTTTCCTTGAGCTACAGAAAGACTGTAGACCTTGGATCCTAGGGGTCTATTGAGTGCTGGACAGCAGGATTACTGAGAAGTTCACAATTCTAGATGTAATCTGATATTCCAAGAACAGAGATACAACTGCAGGTTTTGTGATAGTGGAGAACTATCAAGCTACTTAAAAGAAAGAAAATCAGACACACCAGCAACACTATGCTAAAAGAGAGTGGCACTACTTTTATAGAATTTTAAGAGAATATTATTGTAACCCAAGAATTGTACCAGCTGCCAAATATAATTTCTCTCATGTAATAACAAAAAAAGCCACATTCAAAGACACAGAAATTATATCAGCCAAATACTCTTTGTTGCTATTGTTTTTAAATGATTACTTGAAGTTTTATTATAGCCAATTATTTTTATGTATAAAAATAATTGATAACACGGTCATAAAGTTTAATTTAATTGTTAAAAGAAGTTTTAAAAGATAACTTCCATATTATTTTAACAAGAAATTTGGGATCCAATGGACCAGATAGTAAAATCACTAGAATAAAAAAATAAAGTGAGCCCTAACCAGTTTGGCTCAATGGATAGAGCATTGGCCTGCAGAATGAAAGGTCCCAGGTTCAATTCTGATCAGGAGCATGTTCCTTGGTTGCGGGCACATCCCCAGTGGAAGGTGTGCAGGAGGCAGCTGATCAATGTTTCCCTCTCATTGATGTTTCTAACTATCTGTAAAATAATCAATAAAATATATATTAAAAACCCACAAACAATTGTCCCTTTAAAATAAATAAATAAAGTGAGAGGATTGTTATGGAAGGCAGAAATTTCAATTCCATTTATATCAAGACCACATTAAAATAATAACAAGGACGAAAAACGAAGATGGTGACGTAGGTAAATGCCTGTACTCACCACCTCCCACAACCACATCAAAATTACAACTAAAATATAGAACAACCATCATCCAAAACCACTGGAAAGCTGGCTAAATGAAAGTCCTACAACTAGAGAAGTAAAGAAGAAAGCGCACTAAGACTGGTAAGAGGTGCGGAGGTGCGGAACAGCTGGCCCGACACCCACATGCGCCGCTTTTTTAATCGGGAAGAAGATCGTCTCTGTGGAGGCCATCCAGAGGAGCAAGGGGTCCCATCCTCACACCAGACTCCCAGTCCAAGGTCCAAGATCTGGGAAATAAGTCCCTACAGGCAGTAAGAACTATGGGCTGTAAAAACCAGTGTGGACTGGGGCTCAGTGACACAGAGGCTCCTGGAGACCCAGTTGTTCCTCTTAAAAGGCCAGCACTACAAAATGAACTTACAAGGTCCCACTTCCTCTGAGCTCTAACACCAGGGTGAAGCTTGGGAACACAGACATATGTGAGGAGGAACTGGATTGTCTGGCATTGGGGCAGGAACTTGGGGGTAGGTTTCTCCCAGATGGAGGTGCTTATAGGAACCATTGTTCCTATGCTGGGACCTTCCTGGTTTCAGGGTTGACTGGTAGCCATTTCTGTTTGCTCTGCCCTGGTGATTCCCTAAGATCCCACCTCCTCCAATTTATAATCCCATCCAAGTTGTGTGCAGCAGCTTTTGCATATGAATGGCCTGTCCTTGCTCAGGTTAAAATCTCTCAAACTGCAGCTGGGCCAGGGAGTCCCAAATCTATCAATAAAAGGCCCAGCACCAGCACCAGCCTGCCTTGTTTCATAGCTGGACTTCATCTGGATACTTGAAAACCTGATACAAAGAAGATGAATCTGCAGATCTCTCTGTAGCTCCTGCTGGGTGGCCCTAGGCAGTGGTTGACTTTGTACCACCCTGGAGACCCAAGAGTCAGTGCACCCAGTGATCAATGTCAGTCCATACCAGATTACAACTCTACATATTCATGAGTACCAAAGGCCCACTGAATCAAATCCTACTCCACAGGGGTGTCTCCTGCATAGCAGCTCTTCCACTGTAGTCGCAGCTGATTCTCATAGCCAATTGGCCTGGAGGTCAAATCCTCTCAGTGACACCAACAGCAATCAAATCTCAACTACAATAAGACTGTGTCACAGCCCATACAGGGGTACACCTGGCTCAAGTGATTGGGGAGGCTGAGCCACTGGGCCCTAAAGAACACCTACTACACAAGGCCACTCTATCAACTTAAGGAGATATTGCAGCTCTACCCAATATACAGAAACAAACACAGGGAAGCAGCCAAAATGTGGAGACAAAGAAACATGTCACAAATGAAAGAAATGGAAGAAAGCAAACTACTGGATACAGAGTTCAAAAACACAGTTATAAGATTACTCAAGAATCTTCTAGAAACCTCCAAAAAATGGAAAAGAATCAGTCAGAAATTAAGCATACACTGACTGAAATAAAAAACAATACACAGGGATTCAACAGTAGAGTAGAGGATTCTTATAATCAAATAAGTGATTTGAAATATAAGAAAGCAGAAAACACCCAACCAGAAGAGCAAAAAAGAAAAAGAAATAAATAAAAAATATGAAGATATTGTAAGGAGCCTCTGGGACATGCATACCAATATTCACATTATGGGGACACCAGAAGAAGAGAGAGAGCAAGATATTTGAAGAAATAATGACAGAAAACTTCCCCTACCTGGTGAAAGAAATAGACTTACAAGTCCAGGAAGCACAGAGAGTCCCAAACAAGAGGAAACCAAAGAGGACCACACCGAGACACATCATGATTAAAATGCCAAGGGCAAAAGAGAGAATCTTAAAAGCAGCAAGAGAAAGCAGTTAGTTACCTAAAAGGCAATGCCCATACGACTATCAGCTGATTTCTCAACAGAAACTATGCAGGCCAGAAGAGAGTGGCAAGAAATATTCAACATGATGAATAGCAAAGACCTACAATCAAGATTACTCTACATTGCAAAGCTATCATTTAGAATTGAAGGTCAGATAAAGAGATTCACAGACAAGAAAAAGCTAAAGGAGTTCCTCACCACCAAACCAGTACTATATGAAATGATGAAGGGTATTCTTTAAGAAGAGGAAGAAGAAGAAGAAAATGATAAAAAATATGAACAACAAAATGACAGCAAATTTCTATCAACAACTGAATCTAAAAATCAAAATAAATGAATAAGAAATCTAATGATCAGAATAAACTGATGAATAAAATAGAATCAGAGGCAAGTCGCATTCCTGGCTGAAGAAAGTGCAAGGAGGCTAGTCACTAGGGAAAGGAAGCCGGGTGCTGCTATGTGACATCATTACCTGGAGCCCACAGCAACTGTTTCTCAGCGGGGCTGGGCTAGGCTAGGCTGTGAGCCATATTTTGTGCCATGGAGTCTCAGTGGTGTTGGCTGCAATTTGATGGAGTGTTCCTCCAGGGTGGTGGCGGGGCCTGTGTCCCACTTGGGGGAATCTGAGTGTTGCTTTGTGGGTGCCAGGTCTGTGGCACTGTTTTTCTGTAAATAGCCAGTGCATGTCACAGCAGCTCCTGTGTTGAGCAACTGCTCCCTGGTGGTCAGTGTGCATTATAGCAACCAGTCAGATGGACACTTAGCATATTAGTCATATATATATATGTATTTTTGGAATAGGGAGATGAAATAGGAGCTTGCTCTGTCCACTCCACACATTGACCAGTATTGCAGTACCTCTGGAAATGGTACACACACACAACACAAATTTATTTAAATCTGAAGACAATGATCATGTGTTGAAGAGTCTTAGCTTTTCCAGACTACACTTACCTGGCACCAAACATTGTTATAGCAATATTATTGACTATATTTCCTATGCTGTAGTTGACATCCCCATGACTATTTTGTAACTATCAATTTGTACTTCTCAATCCCTTTACCTTTTTAACCCAGTTCCCCAACTGCCATCCACTCTGGCAAACACTAGTCCTCTCTCTATATCTATGAGTCTGATTCAATTTTGTTTATTCATTCATTTTGCTCATTAGATTCCACATAAGAATGAAATCATATGGTACTTGTCTTTCTCTGACTGGCTTATTTAACTTAGCATAATATTCTCTAGGTGTATCCACACTGTCTCAAAAGGTAAGATTTTCTTTTCATGGCTGAGTATTATTCCACTGTGTAAATGTACCACAGCTTTTTTTATCCACTCGTCTAGTGATGCATACTTGGGCTGCTTCCATGGCTTGGCTATTGTAAATAACACTGCAGTGAACATAGGGATGCATATATTCTTTCAAATTAGTTTTCAGGTTTCTCTGGATATATCCTTAGAAGTGGAATTGCTAAATCATAAGGCAGTTCCATTTTCACTTCTTTGAGGTAACTCCATACCGTTTTCCACAGTGGCTGCACCAATGTACCTTCCACCAACAGTGCATAGGGTTCCCTTTTCTCCACATCCAAACCAACACTTGTTTGTTGATGGTAGCCATTCTGATGGGTGTAAGGTGATATCTCATTGTGGTTTTAATTCACATCTCTCTGATGATTAGTGACATTGAGCATCCTTTCATATGTCTATTGGGAATCTGTATGTTCTCTTTAGAGAAGTATCCATTCAGGTCCTTTGCCCATTTCTTAATTGGATTATTTGTGTATTTGTTTTGGTATTGAGCTTTAGAAGTTCTTTATAAATTTTGGATATTAACACCCTGTGGGACCAGTAGTTTTATTGTTAGCTTTAACCAGTGGTCAGATAAATTTCTATTGAATGAGTACAAAAACAAACAAACAAACAAAAAGTTTACATTAATGTTTAAGGCATGCTTTAAAAGTAAATACCCATTGCATTTTGAAGTTATTTATTACATGTTCTTACAAGCTAATATCTTTTAAAGTATGATACTTTGCAAAACACTGTGTAATATGAAGCGAGAACTCTCGTGATCCGTCCATAATGTGTTCAGACCTTATCAGATGTATTGGAAAATATGTTTTCCCATTCAGTGAGTTGTCTTTTCATTTTGTGGATGGTTTCCTTTGCTATGCAAAAACATTTAATTTGATGTGGTCCTATTTGTTTATTTTTTTAAATCTTTATTGTTCAGATTATTACAGTTGTTCCTCTTTTTTTCCCCCATAGCTCCCCTCCTCCCAGTTCCCACCTCTTTCCTTACCCGCCCCCCCCCCGCCCCGCTGTTCTCATCCATAGGTGTATGATTATTGTCCAGTCTCTTCCCGCACCCCCAACACCCTTTCCCCCCAAAAAATTGTCAGTCCAATCCCTTTCTATGCCTCTGATTCTATTCTATTCACCAGTTTATTCTGTTCATCAGATTTTTTATTCACTTGATTTTTAGGTTCACTTGTTGATAGATATGTATTTGTTGTTCATAATTTTTATCATTACTTTTTCTGCTTCCTCTTCTCAAAGGATATCTTTCAGCATTTCATATAATACTGCTTGGGTGGTGATGAACTCCTTTAGCTTTTTTTTTTTTTTTTTTTGTCTGTGAAGCTCTTTATCCGACCTTCAATTCTGAATGATAGCTTTGCTGGGTAAAGTAATCTTGGCTGTAGGTTCTTGCTATTCATCACTTTGAATATTTCTTGCCACTCCCTTCCAGCCTGCAAAGTTTCTGTTGAGAAATCG
>PVJC01012307.1:0-39867 GCA_004026665.1 Murina feae
TTTTAAATAAAAGTGTATCAAGAGGGAAGATATATACCTAAGTCCAAGAATTGATAGAAAACATGGTAAATTAAACAGGGAAGTTATAGGCGAAGCTCCCAGAACTGCTGGTGATCAGCACCTGAGCATTTTAACCCAGATGCCCCCAGCTCCCACCCCACAAATCGGATCAGGTGGTCAGGGGTGGATCTGGGCAGTTTTGTGAAGCTTCTTGGGGCTGTGAACAGAACAGTGGCTACCTGGCAGGCCTGACAAACGGAAAGTAACCGCACAGGATGTTTCAGTCATAAAATTCCTAACTGAGCAGGTCGCAGTGGGAAGTCCCTGAGGCCTGTATGATAAATTAATCTCTGCCTTGAGCAGCCCTGCCCATTGTTTTCGTGCATCTGGAATAACATACTTAAAATGTCAGAACAATCTCTTCTCCAGACTCGCAGGGGCAAGGACGGACAACCGCAGCAGCCCCCTCCTCTCTCCCCGCGCATCCCTGTAAACTGTGCCTGGGAAATGTTAACCGCCCTGTACCCACCAGTGTAAAAGTATGTCTCTCCATGATGCTTTTTGCCCAGTTCTATAGACTGACCTGCTTCACTCTCTCCTTCCTCCTTAACCTGCCACCAACGATTTCATGTAGCCTTCGTCACATCTTCTCCTTTGATTCTAAATGCATGAAAGGAACCACATAACTGCCATTCTCTGGAGCATTTTCTCAGTCCTTTAGTATTTTGCTTCTGGGACTGACCCCTAAACGTTGGCTCAAAAAAACTCTATTTTATTTTTAAAAATATTTTAATCATGCTTTTTTATTTAAATTATAAATATACTCCTTTTCATGCTATTAAACATGAGTTACAACTGTTATTTTCAATGGCTGCAAAATATTTCATTAAAGGGATATATTATAATTGACGTAGTAACCATTCAAGCATTTTTGAACATTTAGTTTTTTTCTCATTTTTTTTTACTACTAAAAATACTACATTTGGTATTTCAAGTTATTTCCTTTAAAAATATCACCAGAAGTGTAATAACCTGGTATTGTTTCAGAAATGGTAAGCACATTTTTAAGGTTTTTATTACTTTTTAAAGAATGGAATAATAGACACTCCCATCAGCAGGAAATGGCAGCCCCTGCCTGATCAGATCCTCAGCAACACTGTGTATTGTCACTTTTAGATCTTTATTAATAATTTAGGTATTTTTAATGATATTATTTTAAATTCCTATTTATTTTGCTACAAATAACATTTAGCATTAATATACATCTTTAGGATTGTTTTCAACTTAAAATTGTTTTTTCCTTTTCTGTCTCATTTTTATTCACCTATTCATTTATTTTTTTAAAAAAACTCTTCAAGCCCTAGCTGGTTTGGCTCAGCAGATAGAGTGTCAGCCTGTGGACTAAAGGGTCCCAGGTTCGATTCCAGCCAAGGACAAATGCCTGGGTTGCGGGCTTGATCCCTCCCAGTAGGGGGCATGCAGGAGGCAGCCAATCAATGATTCTCTCTCATCATTGATATTTCTATCTCTCTATCCCTCTTCCTTCCTCTCTGAAATCAATAAAAATATTTTTTAAAAAACACTCTTTAAAACCTTTCATCAGGTTTGGAATTTCTTTCTTCAAAGGGGGCCCAATGCAGCCGAGGGTGGGAAACGGCCGAGGTCGAGGAGTGTAAACCCAGGGCAGAGTGGGAGGTCAGGGTCTGCCGCCTGCACTAAAGGGCGAGGGAGAGAGAGATAGAATCATCAGTGATGAGAGAGAATCATTGATTGGCTGCCTCTTGCATGCCCCACACTGGGGATCAAGCCCAAAACCCAGGCATGTGCCCTGACTGGGAATAAGCCATGACCTCCTGATTCATGGGCTCAACCACTGCGCCAAGCTGCCTGGGATCATTCATAGTTTTTATGTTGCTCACACACTGAACATTTTAGTTATGTGGGGTTATTAAAGTTAATTTGCACCTGTCTCTCTCTACTGTTTAAAAAAGTGGTTACCAGCTCACTAAAATTACAGCCGTCGCTCGTGTCGCATTCCTATGCGACAGTGAGACCCAGACGGGCTGCCATGACGTTGTCCGTTCTCCGCGGGTCTCCGCCTCCCCGTCACCTCGCCTAGGCTGCTCCTCTGGGCAGGGGCAGCTGTGCTGGTGACTGTGCCTGCCTGCCTTCCGCCTCACCGGCCCAGCAGTAAGCAACCCGCTGCCTTGCAGAGGGCGTGTCCGCCCCTGTGGGTTGGTTGGGGCTCCAATTGATTTTTCACTGCCCCTCCCCCTCCTGGCCGCGCCCTCCTCTCGCCCCAGGAGCCAGGCGTCTGTCCGCCTGGCCCGCTCTGATCGCACACAGGATGGGACTGTGTGTTGTCTGCGCCCCACCCCCCCTCACCCCGCGCCTCACCTTTGCTCCTTGGAGACGAGGTAGCGCCTGACTCACAGCATCCAGCTTTGTGGTTCGTATCAATCAAAAACTGTTCATTAGCGGAAGGAGCAAGGGAATGAACGATGACACAGCTGAGAAGGGCTTTGCAGGTGTGATTACGACTATATAGAATTTTGAGATAAGTAGATTATTCCCGATTATCTGTGCCCTGTCTAATTACAGGAGTCCTTAAAGACAGGGATCATCCTCGGCTCTTCGGAGAGAGAAATGTGACCATGAAAATAGGGTCTGAGAAGAGATGTTGCTAGCGTGAAGATGGAGGGAGAGGCCACCGGCCAAGTAATAGGGATGGCTCTAGAAACTGGAAAGGGCAAGGAACAATCTTCCCTAGAGCCTGTAGAAGGAACCAGCCCTGCCAAAACCTGGATTTTAGCCCAGTGATACTCATTTCAGGCTGCTAACTTGCGGAGCTGTAATATACTAGTACGACATTCTAGTCCTTTTAAGTTACTAAGTTCATGGTAATGTGTTGTAGCAGCCACAGGAAATGTGTACACCTTCCTCATAGGATGAGGTCACATGTGCCAAGTAAAAGTAAGTACACCCACTTGCACTTGTGGACACACATGGGCTTCTCAGTCTTAGCTCTGCTGACATTCTGGGCCAACACCTCCTTGCTGGGGGCTGTCCTGTGCACCGCAGGGTTCTCAGCATCGTCCATGGCCCTACCGATAGTACTAGACTCTCCACTCCAGGTGTGGCAACCAAAACTGTCCCCTGGCAGGCAAAGCCACCTACAGCTGAGAACCACTAATATATATGTCAGATATTGTTGTCTATAATACCAACAACGTGCCAGACACTATGCTTGGTAATGTAATTTCCTTTGCTAGTTATCATGATTTAAATAAGAAAGTGTCAGAGCGTGTTCACAATTATAAATGCACTAGGGGCATTTACTGAATTCAGTAATGTGAACCATTGTCTGGCTGCAAATTATATTGTGACTTCCAAGTCCAATTATAAACCCAGGGGCACTATCCATGCTTTGTATTCCTGTATACCTCACAATACCTAGAACAGTGCGGGGCCCATAAAATAATAGACTGCTGGAGCCAAAGAAGATCTTTCTTTCTTTCTTTCTTTCTTTCTTTCTTTCTTTCTTTCTTTCTTTCTTTCTTTCTTTCTTTCTTTCTTTCTTTTAAATATGTTTTATCGATTCCCTACAGAGAAGAAGAGAGAGGGATAGAGAGTTAGAAACATCAATGAGAGAGAAACATCATCAGCTGCCTCTTGCACATTCCCTACTGGGGATGTGCCCGCAACCAAGGCACATGCCCTTGACCGGAATCAAACCTGGGACCCTTAAGTCCGCAGGCTGACACTCTATCCACTGAGCCAAACCGGTTAGGGCGAGAAGATCTTTCTGATGATAGAAAGATCTACTGCGATAAACAATCGCCAAATACTGGATGAAAGGGTGGGTTTGTGGATGGACAGATGAATGGATGGATGAATGATAAATGGGCAGGTGGGTATATGTAAGGATGGATAGATTGACAGGTGGGTGGATAGATGGATGGTTGATGAATGGATGGGCAGGTGAATGGTAGATATATGGATGGGTGTGTTGGTAAGATGGATGGACAGACTAATGGATGAATGAATGAATAAGCTATCTAAGAAGCCAAAATGAGGTTTAGAACTATTTGTGTGATTTCTTTTTTAAAAAAATATATTTTATTGATTTTTTTACAGAGAGGATGGGAGAGTGATAGAGAGTTAGAAACACTGATGAGAGAGAAACATCGATCAGTTGCCTCTTGCACACTCCCCACTGGGAATGTGCCCGCAAGCGAGGTACATGCCCTTAACCAGAATCAAACCTGGGACTCTTCAGTCCACAGGCTGACGCTCCATCCACCGAGCCAAACTGATGAGGGCTTGTGTGACTTCTTAATCTACAATTTCAGTTCTTTCATCAGAGTTCAGTCTCTCTCTGTCTTTCTCTCTTTCTTCTCCTCCTCCTGTGTACAAGCCATAGATAATAGAAAAGTTTGCTATAATTCTAAACTTAACAGAGGTCTCGCCTGAGTCGAACATTGATGTTTGAGATCTCCATGTGGAATGAGGCCAGGACATCTAAGGGGTCAATACACAAACCTCCATGATACTGTGTATCTTTTGAGCTGATTACCAGCACAATCTGGGATTGCACAGGTCCATCCAGACCCCCAAAGGGGAGTGTGGTGGGAATTCCACAGTATTCCCGGTGCAGCACAGACTCACCTATTCTCTTCTGTTGAACTGAATGATGGGGACAACAGGTTGTGGGATTGAGAAACTGGGTGGTTCAGTACTAATTCACAGCCTTAATATACTGAAAGGAACAATGATAGAAATATTGTCCTTAAAATACAAAATGGCAAGGATTCTCAAAAGAGTGGAAATGGGATTAATACAGAAGTAGAAGAGAACCAAACAATCTGATTCTTCCAATGTCTGTTACGTTTGTGTTGTTGTCACCAGTCCTCTGGTCCCACTCCTCCCTATTCCTATATTGGATCTATAATAACTCTCAGGTTGAGAGATGTGTTGCTGTAATTCTCCTGGAGCATCACTGTAAATAGTGCCCTCCTCAGAAAGCACAATTTTAAAAAAGGTTCTATGTCTAGGCCATGGGCCTCCCACAAGGCCATCACCACCCCCATAGACAGGGATCCCCTGTAGCCTGCTGTAGGCTTGCCTCATCCGTGTGGGTGTAGCCACTCCCAATAAATATTTACCAAGTTAATGAACTAATTAATTAGTATTTTCACTGTGGGAATAGGAATTCAGCTATCCTACTCTAGAAGTGAAGGTGGAGGAAACAATATAGGTTTGAATGTGAGGAATCAGCAAACGTTTCTATTGAACACTTGGATTACATGCAAGGACACAGAGTAGACATTTGAACCCCTGTATTACATGTGAGGCCACACAGTAGACATTAGCAAAAAAAAAGTAAATGGAGTCACTAAATAAAGGCACCAAAACCAAGTAAAAATAAATACACAGTGGTGTTCTCTTTTAGCCTTTTATTTAAACACTAGATGCCTGGTGCACAAAAATTCGTGCACTTGGCGGGGAGGGGTCCCTTAGCCTGGCCTGTGCCCTCTCACAGTCCGGGACCTCTCAGGGGATGTCCACCTGCTAGGCCCACTCCCTGGGGGATTGGGCCTAAGCTATGAGTCAGATATCCCTCTGGCAGCCAGGGAGCCCTCAGGGGGATGTCACATCTGGCTAATGTCTTAAGCCCACTCCCCACCCCATTAGTCAGACATCTTTAGAGCTGCTGCGGAGGCAGTAGAGGCTCCTGCCACCACTGCTGTGCTGGCCAGCCATGATCCAGCTTCTGACTGAGCAACGCTCCCCCCATGGAAGTGCACTGATCACCAGGGGGCAGCTCCTGCATCAAGTTTCTGTATTGTGTATTGACCCCTTAGATGCCTGGTGGTCAGTGCACATCCTGTTGACTGGTCGTTCAGCCATTAGGGGTCAATTTGCATATTACCCTTTTATTATATAGGATTACTTAAAAGCAGGTATTGTATTTGATCAGTTTTCATGTTTATGATGGAGAAACCTGAACTCCAGAGTTGACATGGTATGTGCCACATAGCCAGTTAAAGGCAACCTGAAACTGAAACCCCTGTCTCTTCATAGCCAGCTAGCCCTTTTTCAACTTAAGATACTCCAGAGTGGGTGCTTATCCTCTCCTGGTGCAGGGGAGCCTGAGGAATGAGGCCAGAGGGCAGTGGTGACTCACTGGGCCACATGGTTTTCTGTCCCTGGGTATCTGAAGAGTCTCCTTCTGGTTTATTGGCATCATCAGAGTGATTCAAGCTTCCTGTTCCATTTATAATCCGGCCACTGGATGAGCTTGCTGTGGCCGTATTTCTCGCCTAGTCTCTGGTGTCAGGAATGGCTCCTCCGGGGTCATGAAACAGGATTTCCATTCCTGACTTGTAACAGAGCCCAATGATGGGGGCAGATGTCTCAGAGCTAAAGTTCCCAACTGAGCTTCATTCAACACATTCATTTAACCCCAACATACCAGGCACCAGTGCAGGCTCTGGGGATACAAGAGTGAGCAAAACAGACAGAACCCTCACCTCACAGAGCTGCATTCCAGTGGAGGGCATGTCAGACAGTCATCCCTGCTGTGGAGAGGAAATACAGAGCAGGGAAAGGAACAGGGGCTGAGGTCAAGGTGGGTGCCATGGACAAGTGATATTTGAGCAAAGACCTGACGGGAAGGAGGGAGAGAAATCACATGGATACCAGGGGCTGGTTTCAACTAATAGTGTGAGTGAGGCACATGCCTGTGAACTGGGCAACCCTGCAGCTAGAACAATGGGCAGCCACAGTGAAATGGGAACCCTACAGGGGTCAGGAAAAGTGACCTGACCTGGCCCCTATTTCATAGGGAGATATGTTGAGAAGAGAGGTAGGTGGATAGCCCAGTGGGCTATCATGTCTGTTCCACCTAAGAACCACGGCTCCACAGACGTGCAGCAAAGGGAGCAGGCGTGGATGATGAGCCGGTCACTGTGGCAGGAAGGGGGGCGATGCTCCTGTGCCCCTGCCATGTTTTACTTTTCAGAGTGGATGGTGAGTCCACCGGTATCGATTCTACTTTAAAATGCTCAAAATCCCTTCTGAAAGTGAAAGGGACAATAAGGTACCAAAGCCCATGGAGGTGAGATGATTTTGTCCCAAGTCTCATCCTGGGAGTTTGCCAGTGTCTCCAACCCCATGGCAAGTCTTTATCCCCTAAAATTCTTGTATTCCAGGGAAATTGGAACAGTTTGCCTTTTTCAGTCCAAGAAAATAAAGTGTGAAATGCATGTCACAGATGATGAGCCATCTCTGGGGGGGTCTAGGTGATGGGAATGGAGGGGCAAGGAGGCCAATGCCTCTTTCCCTAGAGACAGGGTCCTCCAGGCCTCCTTCCACCCACCAAAAAGGCAAAGCTTCTCATGCTGACCAGTCCCATCAGAAAGGCACCCTGCTGTCTTGTTGGCACAGTACATCACCATAAAATGTGAAGGGCTGTCGGCACTTCTTAAAAACCCCCAGCTGGATTTCTCTCCCAGGATCCTCTTCTGCTCACTAGCTAACTAGCTCTTTAGAGAGCCCTAACAGAGCCTCGACCTCCACTTGGCTCCAGGGGGTGCTCTATTGCCAGCCTGCCAAACGTCCCCAGGCTGCGGGTGCTACCTAGTCAGCTCCCACCACCTGTCCATAGTCAGGGGGGGCAGAAATGAGTTCAGATTCCTTGCAGGAACTGCCCACACTCCAGGCACTAAGCAGACCCTGCGGTGCACCCACTATATTCCAGGGCCTCCTTGGCATCAGGAATACAAATAGGTGTAAAAAAATCACTGTGCGTTTGAAGATAGACAATTTAATAACATCATTTCCCTTTTCTGAAAATGAAATACGTGCACTTATTATAGAAACACAGAAAACAATTAGGAAAAGTAAAATCATTCATAATGTCAACACCTACAGGCAACCATTGCTAAAATCTTATATCTTTTTTAAAAAGTATATTTTATTGATTTTTAACAGAGAGGAAGGGAGAAGGAAAGAAAGGTAGAAACATCAATGAGAGAGAAACATTGATCAGCTGCCTCCTGCACACCCCCTTACTGAGGATATGCCCGCAGCCAAGGTACATGCCCTTGACCAGAATCGAACCTGGGACCTTTCAGTCTGCAGGCCGACGCTCTATCCACTGAGCCAAACCGGTTAGGGCTCTTACTTATATCTTACTCTCCACCGCTTGACAATTCTGGTCATCTTTTCCCCCTTGTTCTCCAGTTACCATTTTGCCCAGCAGTTTCCCTGGTTCTCAGCAGAGGAATCAATTGTGTTAATAGGATCGGATGTCAGGAGTCTTACCCGCCCCTGCCCACCAGTTTGTTGCTGTGGTTTTTTTTCTTCTGCACGAGACTGTGAGTGAGCATTTACCAGCTGTGAAATGTTCACAACCTCTCAATGTATGTCAGATTCACACAAGAGCCTTCCATCGGCTCAACATCCTAGAGAGGATGCATTGGGGCACAGTCACAGGAGTCTGCCCAGGACAAATGGGGTCTAAAAAATGCCAGCCTTCCACTGCGAAGTAAATTGACCACTGTCACCAACAGCCAGCATAGCCTGTGCCTTCAGGCCGCAGGAGGATTGGACCATGCCCTTCCCCAAAGGGTGGCACCAGGCAGCAGGGACATCTACTCGGGAGAAGTGCCCCTTTTAAGGAGTTAGATGGACAAATGTAAATGTTCATTATTTTGTGAGAAGAATTTATATTTTATTTTAAAAATATATTTTATTGATTTTTTTACAGAGAGAAAGGGAGAAGGATAGAGAGTCAGAAACAGCCATGAAAGAGAAACATCAATCAGCTGCCTCCTGCATGCCACCCACTGGGGATGTGCCTGCAGCCAAGGTACGTGCCCTTGACCAGAATCGAACCTGGAACCCTTGAGTCCGCAGGCCGACGCTCTATCCACTGAGCCAAACTGGTCAGGGAAAGAATTTATATTTTAAGTAGAATGTAAATTCCATTTACATTTAACTTGTCGAACTCATCTCCGTATTTTCTTGTCAAGAAACTGTAAAGTGTTGCTATATTATGACAACACCATTGACCCTAAAGCACCTTAAAGTTTGCTCCTTCCTTCTGTCTAATCAGTCAATTGTGTAATTAAGTGCCCTGATTTCTGGCAAAAAACGCTCAAATAGGTCTTATGATCAGAGTTTTGGGAGATGCTTCTTCCTCCTTAGTCTTCTATGTCAAAGGCTGCTTCTTCCTTATTTGGAATTGGTGCCAGATCTCAATTTATAATCCAAATCCAGTCCATTGAGCGACACTCACGCTCCCGCCACGGAGAACATCACCCCACGCCAGGGTGGACAAGCATCCTTATCCTGCGAGCTGCAAGGAACAGGGATGTTACTGAATCCATGGCCAACATTACACAGAGAAGACAAGCTGAGAGAATTTAGCACTTTTCAGTAAAATTATATAAAATAAGCAACACAAGACTAACCCTAACCAAGCCTGTGCTGTTCATTGGTGTCTGTGGTCTTGATTTAGGCCGCGTCAGCCTGGACTTGATGTGGGACTCCTCCTGTCCCGGAGGGAAGGAGTGGTGGGAGTTGCCTGGGCCCCCTCTTCCCTCACTGCTTTCCAGGAGAATGTGCCCCTTTACCCACCTGGCTCATCCTAACAGAGAGGAATTGAGTGTTACCAAGAGTCCTGGCGACTTTGTTCAATTCGAGCTGGAGACACTGGTGTGGTGGTTCACAGACGCCACCTCCAGCCGGATCAAATTCTCTCCTTCAAGGATTGACGGGCACCTAACCATTAGCTAGTTGGCTAGGCATTCACTTACACTCGGACTCCTTCAATAGGGGAAATGTGATACAGCGTTCTTGGTCTTCTATGTCTGGTCTTCAACTCACAGCCTGTATCACATGACTCTTTACATAAATGTTGTCATTGTGATTGAACATCCACAGTGCTCTGAAGGACAGCAGCAGTTTCACCTGCATTATTGTGTTGTCTCCTCACTAGCAAGGTCTATAGGCAGGAGGAGGAGGGTGGTGTGTGAGGACCCTTGAGGAACCAATGAGCATTTCTAGCCATTCTTACTTTGCCCGTCTCCTGGAACAGGGAACTTACTCACTGTCCACAGGCTGGGGTATGAGGTTAGAGAGACCAGTGGCTCTTAAGCTAGATCCACACCATTGACATCCCCAGGCAAATATTGCAAATAAAGAAGCTTAGATCCACCCAGACACACTGCTTCATTCAGCCCATGAGGGCCAAGGGTGACCCCTGGCCTGGCATTTATAGCTCCTTCCCCTGAGTCTACCCCCAGCTCTGACTGGCCAGGGGGTGCAGCTGGTTAGCCCTTAGCAGTCCTGCTCCTCCTGAGGTTTTTGCTTGAACTCTCTTCTCAGGTGTCTGACAGAACAGGAAATGTTCTCGAAGGGGAAAAGTCAGATGGATGTGGCTGAGCTACACTCACTAGTTTGCTTACTCTATTTCCAGAATTGTGTTCATCTCTGATACCTTCAAACTACTGTTCCTAATATTTAATACAGAGTTTATTATCAGGAGAGTTAGTACAATAAAAGCAACTTGCTGTGGCCTAATACAGACTTTCCCAAGTATTTTCCTGACGGCCAGGTGTGTTCAGATCATCAAATAATGTGGAATTGAGATCAGGAATCCTGATAAATTGAGACAAAATTGTTTTTCCACTGTTATTACAAAATAACTTTGGTCTCCTCAACTTTTTAGTATCCTTAAATCATGTAATACAAACAGCTGTAAATTTAGTTGACACATTCTATATTTAAAGAGCAATAAATTAGAGTAGTTTCTTCCTCATTTACAGCCTCCCTTTGCCCATGTTTAATGTACGTGGCATTTACATAGAACGTGCTGATAGTTCACTTGAGAGGGACAAAAATTATTGTCATAATCTTGTCAAAAATAGGAAGGAATGGTACTTTTCCATACTTTGCTACTTGAACCAATATCGGTACTAATGGAATTCTTGAATAAAATGAAAAGTAATTAAAATTAAAGAACAAACTTCCGTTCCAAAAGTTTACCCAAAGAACTCTTTTCTAAAATGATATCTGGGCCTGAAAAAACTGCCAAGGATCTGGGCATGAACACTGCGTGGGCAGCTTAGCGTGTGTGTGTGTGTGTGTGTGCATGCACACACACTAATGCCACTTTAATTGGTTTTGCAAACACCAACAACTTCATTTGACATACAGCAGAGTGATCTCCCGAGGACAGTGGAGCCAAACCCAACACTGGGAGCACCAGCACATCCTGTCATAAACTTTTAATGTGGCTTGGAAATGGCATTTGCAATGTCTCCATTCTTCCTTCTCAAATCTGTCATTTTTTTGGCCCCTAATTTTTCCAGTTTTACTTTCAGCCTTTACTCTCTTCTCTCTGGATGTCTTATCATTATCACAATAGACATTAAGGAAGAAAAAAATACACCCCCAACTTTGAGAGCGGTCAAAGCTGACGCAGCTGTCTTTTCTCTCTTTGAAAAGGAGTTCCATCACTCATTCTAGGAGCCAGAGTAAAATAAACACCCCAGTTGTTTGCAGTGCAGAGTCCCTGACCATGCTACCACAGGCTGTGATCATTGCTTTCACAGGCCTCCTGTGTAAACAGGTACATGCTGCTTAGATTCTCAGTCCTACTCCCACTTTTGAGCCAGGGATTCCAATGACTCAGAAAACCAGGAAATCCCAGATTTGGAAGGGCTGGCCCAGTTAACCCAATTTGTACCACCTATCATGAGATTTTCCTGTAAAACACTCCTGAGGGATAAGGCACTAGCTTTTACCTGTGACCAAAGCTCATGGTTTCTCCTGTCAGTCCATCTCATTGCTGGGCAGTGCCAGTGCTTATAAAGTTCTTTCTTGTGTTAACTAAAATATCCTTCCAGAACCCTCTACACGTAATCCTTTCTCTGTCATTGAGCTATGCAAATGTATAGTTATCTATATATATAAAAGGCTAAGCGACTGACCCTCTGATTGCCTGACCGGCTGATGAGTATGATGTGCACTGACTACCAGAGGGCAGATGCTCAACGCAGGAGCCGCTGAGCTGCCGTGACTGTGCAGTGGTGGTTCTTGGGTGATGCACCCCAGAACCAGAGAGGAGGGAGCCTGATTCCTTGTGGGGCCACGCGATTCCATCTTCGGCTGTGGGTTATGTTGTTGCTGGGGAACTGTCAGCGCGAATCTGGTTTATGGCACACTCGCATTTGCGTTACACACCCTGTACCACAGCAACTTTGCCGAGTGCCTTCTTGCACTCAGGGACCCCTGGGGGATATTGGAGAGCTGGTTTCCCTGCTCACTCCACAGATGCCCTTCGAGCTACAGGGCCACCCCAGGTGTGGCTGGCCAGGGAGGGACCACAGGAGATTGGCTCCAGGGTGTGTCTGGCCCTGGCTCACCCAGTCCCACCCTGCCAGCCACCTTCTAATTAATTTCCTTTCAATGTGCACGAACCGGTGCACTAAGCCATTAGTCAATCCATAAATTCAGATGTACAGAAAATTACCATTTCTTTAAATCAACTTTCATCCACAACTGGGCCTCTGGTGGTATTGCTGGCAGAATTTCATTTGAGTGTTGATAGAGTTCCCAGTCACTAATCAATAACCAGGGCCCATGCAGAGCCAAATATCAGGGGCATTCCAGTGGTAACGAGCAGGGGCCTGTCATGCTGTAATGCTCGCGGCCACTTTACTTCCTGCCCTGTCCGGGCTGTTGTGGGGTGTGCAGCCCCCTGACCCACCTTCCTGAGGAAACTTCATAGGAAGGGGATCAGGTTGCCTCTAATCATGGAGCAAGTCACCTCACTTCCATTCCCTAACTCTCAGAATATCTCTTTTTCTACTAATAAAAGTACCACTCCTGTCTCTAGCCTACCACTTGAATCTTTAATTTCTCACAAGCTTTTGTAAGTCAGGAGGAGCCCTTGTCACCAAACTTCCCCGCAAAGACCCCAGGCAATACACTTTAGTCTGAACCCTTACCTGCAATGGGGTGGAGTGGCAGGAAAGACAAACAGGGAAGGTAAATATGGGAAGACCAGCTGCAAGTTTTAACAGCCACACCTAGTGAAAATAAATCATTTTCTTAATTTCCTTCCAAATATTTGAAAATATCTATGATGTTTGTTCAAAACCCTTTTCAATTCAGAAACTATCTCCATTTCATTGAATAATTCACTATAAAACATAGTTTCCAGGGTTTAAAAAAAAATCCTGCCTTCCAACCTGCTGCTGTTTTCCCAAGCCTTTCTAAAAGAGCTAAGACCCAAACACGGTGTCCAGTCGTGATCTGACCTCCGCGGAGGACCGTGGTGCCAGAACTGCCCTCGGTCGGATTACGCACAAACATCTTAAGGTAATATCAGTTTTCTCCCCAAACACCACATTGTGGACCCACATTGAATTGCAGCCAAGACAGAATCTTGGTGGCTTTCGAGCACCTTCTCCAGAGCACACTGTTGACCCAGGAACAGCTGTGCGGACAGGGGGCTCACCTCTGCTGCCATGGTTTCTGAGAGAAGTCTCTTCCTCCCAGTGCTTTCGATTCCGTAGCCAAGCTCTCCTTTGTGGTTCAAAGGAACTTCGGCTTGTGGAGAGAGCACCAACAAAGCAAAGGAACAGGTGCTGAGCCTCAGGGAGAGTTCCTTCACACCAGCCAGCTGTCCTCTGAGGACACCCTGCTACGTTCACTAGATTAGAGGGACAGCATTAAAACCCTCCTTTGGCGTGTGTAGTTTAGATGCCCACCTGGAGCAAAACCCTAACGATGTAGGCTGATTGGAGGAAAGGTCAATGGAATTAGTGAAAAGTCAAGTACATGTGAAAATTCTTTGGGACCTATCTCTAAAAATTCTTTTAATTAACAAATAAATTGTGTGGCATAATTCTCTCAAATAGCATGATTTGCTTTAAAAAGCCCTTTTATTAGCTCAAGGTATACTATAGCTTGAGCCCTGGATGATTATTGCAAATTACCAGGTTTCAACTTAATGAGGGTTTCATGCCATAACGATTATAGAGTCTTGGAGACAGAACCTCAGTGGATATTGACTCTAAATTTCCATCCATTGCTGAAAACCTCCGCTTGAGTATGTCTCCTGAGCATGGGTTATGTAATATATAATTATGTAATTAACATAATAGTAATACTATACAATATTTGGAGAGAGAATTTGCTTTAGTTTTAGTTTTATTTAAAAATATTTTTATTGATTTCAGAGAGGGAGAGAGAGAGAGAGAGAGAGAGAGAGAGAGAGAAACATCAATGATGAGAATGAGCTGCTTCCTGTACCAATGATGAGAATGAGCTGCTTCCTGCATGTCCCTTACTGGGGATCGAGCCCAAAACCTGGGCATGTGCCCTGATTGGGAATTGATTATGACCTCCTGGTTCGTAGGTCAGTGACATTCAACCACTGAGCACATTGACTGGGCAGAGAGATTTTTTTCTAATCGAGCCAAAATCCTCTGGTTAATTTCCACCTCCCCTGTTTTAGATTTGCTTTCTAAAACAAACCATCTCTTCTGATGATATTTTGTTGCAGGCTAAATAACACTAGTAACCTGAACAGGGATAGCACCCCAGATCTGCCTGCCCACTCCCTCTCCCTAGCCCACTGTCTAGTGGCACCTCATGCACATGGTGCACCACGCTCACAGAGCACTGTGGCAAGGTGAGTACCACTGAGCATTGTCCTTGAACCAGTCTCTAGGCAGCCCCATCCCTTACTTCCCTTATCTGTATGTCTCTTAAGTGTCCAAAATACCTAACATGATGCTTGACACAATAAAGGAGATTAAAAATCATTGGTTTTCTCTGCCCCTTCCTTTCCCAGCCAACACAAAGCACAGAGGGATGCCCACACCCAAGATCCTGACGTTCTGCTTCTCTATGAAGGAGTTTAAGGGAGAAGCAGGTGCATCCCAGAAACAATGGCTCAGACTGACTGCAGCCATCTTCATGGGCATTGTGGGCTCCCCAGAAGTCTCTGCTCACAGGATCTTCATCTTAGCGGCACACTAACTCATGTGATGCCAGGCCACACCAGGACCAGTAAGTCCAGCTCACGGATTTGTCTCTGAAAGAGTGCCTAATGCTGTCTCCTACTCATTTTATTCTAGAGTCATCCATTCACTCCCATCTTGTGTGGCAAGGTGTTAGCTATTCACTGCTGGCTGCTGCTCACCACCAAGCACACACGTGTACAAACATGCACACACATACACACACGCACACCTCTCCTGTGTTGGAGTTTCTTTCTGGATCCGGTGTTCTTGTGTTTTTGTCTACTCCCTCATTTGATAGGAACACATCTCCACTCACTTCCTGAGATTCCTGAATGCCTGAGAATCTCGGCTATCCCATGACCAGGTCCACTAATTGGGCTGGATAAGGACTCTCCTGGGAGTGGTCTGCCCTTAGAGTGGTGTGAGGGAAGGGGTCGTTGTCCCATCACCTCCTGCAGTCCAACGTTGCCTTCCAGGCATCAGTAGCCTCTGTTCCCAGTTCTGTGCATGGCAGTGCTCTCCCCCTGTGCCTGTGGCTCTCAGGACCATCCCTTACCCCCTTGTTCTGGAATACTGTGACAGGTCTGGGTCACCCCTCAGTCCACAGCTGCACCCTCAAATGTTTCATCAACCAACCAAACCAAAGATATATCTTGGTTCTTGTTTCTTGGGTGCAGTATCCCCTCTCCTCTCTCTGAGGGTGCAAACCCTTAACGTTATTGTGTCCATTTCCTCTGAATGGCTTTCTGTTTGTTAACTGGTGTGAATTCAATACTGGCTGCTTTCCTCCAGTCAGATGGGTTGGGGCCATCCACCTGTAGGAGTGGTCTCTAACAGGGTGATGGTGGCTGTGTATGTGGTGAGGCGGGAGGGTGTCATCAGGATGTATCCCATGAGAGAAGATCTAAGGGGATTCTCTCAAAGACTAAAGAGATTCTATAAAAAAAGGGTGTCCACACCTTGTCTGGAAGATGCTGTCCTACAGCCACCAGTGCTACAAGACTCGCCGTGGAAAAAAAGGGGGTGTAGGGTGGCCTAACCCCTCCATGTGTGGTCACTCACTTAAACCGCTCAGAGCCCAACCCTTTTCCAAGTTGCCTATTGTGAGCAGTGGAGGGAGAGGTTTCTTTTCAAGTTTCCAACAAGCCTTTCATTTTCAGGCCCATCTTCTCAGTCATTCACGGGTCCCTGCTACTTCCTGTCTCTGCCCCTGAGATGCTTCAGGCACAGGGCTGCCCGTGGGCTTCCCTCTGGGCTGGGCTCCGTGTCCTCAGCATGATAATGCCACATCCACCCTTTCCAGCTCCCACACTCTTCCCTCCCCTTCCTGCCCCATGCCCTCCCCCTTTTTCTTCTCTTTCTTCTCCACCTCTATGGGCATTTCAGAGAGATTTCAGGTGGGAATGAAGGAAAAACTGTACATTTAATTCACTAAGCCCTCTAAGTTCCTTTCTACTTTTAAAATTATTATTACTATTTTAAATCGTTATTGTTTAAAGTATGACCTAGGTCCTCCTCTCTCACCCGCCCCCTCCCCTTAACCTCTGATCCCGCCCACTCCCATCCTCCTCTGCTCCAGGACCTCATTGCTCCATTATCTGTGTTCACAGGTTATGCTTATATGCATACAAGTTCATTGGTTAATCTCTTCCCACCCACGTTCCCCTGCCTTCCCTCTGAGGTTTAACAGTCTGTTCATGCTTCTATGACTCTGGATCTATTTTTGATCATCAGTTTATTTTGTTCATTAGATTCCACATATGAGTGAGATCATGTGATACTTATCTTTCTCTGACTGGCTCATTTCACTCAGCTTAAGATTCTCCAGGTCCATCTATGCTCTTGCAAATGGTAAGTGCTCTTTTTTATTGCTGCATAGTATTCCATTGTGTAAATGTACCACAGTTTTTTTTATCCACTCATCTGCTGGTGGGCATTTAAGCAGTTTCCAAATCTTAGCTATAGTAAATTGCACTGCTATGAACACAGGGATGCATATATCCTTCCTGATGAGTGTTTCTGGTTTCTTGGCATATATTCCTAGAAGTGGGATTACTGGATGAAATGGGAGTTCCATTTTTAATTTTTTGAGGAAATACCATACTGTTCTCCAGAGTGGCTGCATCTTATCATTTCTTGATTTGTTGATGATAGCGATTCTGACAGGTATGAAGTGATATCACATTGTCATTTTGATTTGCATTGCTCAGATGATTAGTGATTATTTTTTAAAAAATAATCGTCATTGTTGAAAGTATTACATATGTTCCCCTTTCCCCCCTTTAACCTTTCTAGCTTGTCCCCACCCCCACTCCAGGCCTTCACCACACTATTGTCTGTGTCTATGAGTTATGCTTATATACATACAAGTTCTGTGGTTGATCTCTTCTCATCCAACTTATCTACCTGCCTTCCTTCTGAGATTCAAAAGTGTGTTTCATGCTTCTATGTCTCTGGATCTATTTTGTTCACTGGTTTATTTTGTTCATTAGATTCTAAATATGAGTGAGATCATGTGATACTTGTCTTTCTCTGACTGGATTATTTCACTTAGCATGATACTCTCCAGGTCTCTCCATGCTGTTGCAAATGGTAAGAGTTCTTCCTTTTCTTAAACAACATCATACCCAAAACTTAAGGACAAATGAAAATAACAAATAGACCCACCAGGAAGCCTTTTTCTGGGGCTGGAGTGTCTGCATTAATCCCTTCTGTTGGTGATACGGTATAAGGTAATGGGCAGTTGAAATTTCATCCGTCACACTCATGTAACACTTTATTACATTAATAGTGGACATAAATCTCTCTTCCAAAGGAGAGTCATGCCTCAACACAGTAATGTTTCCATATTTCCTTTTTATCTTTAGGGTTCAGCTTTTGGCGGGTG
The DNA here is from genome assembly GCA_004026665.1 of Murina feae. NCBI lineage: Eukaryota > Metazoa > Chordata > Mammalia > Chiroptera > Vespertilionidae > Murina > Murina feae. Next base: position 17,935 of record PVJC01012307.1, read on the forward strand.
CTCGACAAACGTCTACTGAACAATTTGGTGAATAAACAATGGCCTCATCAATTATTTGACTACTCAATAACTGCTTCATGCAGAAAAGGCGCAGAAGCACATATTTCTTCCTTTTTCTTATTTAGCTTGATTTACTTACATACAAATAGCTGTACTTTGCTAATTCCCTCATATCTTCTGTTGCATTTTTGGGGCTCTGGCTGGATTGTCAGCTGTTTGAAGATATGGACTCTCTCAGGATTACATAATTTGAAGTGAGAGGAGCACTCAGAGCATCTCTGAGGTCATCCTTGAGGCCCATGTAGCATGAGCCACGTGAAGAAGATGGAGGTTATAGAAAAGGAGGTCAGAGGAAAGACAGAGCCCAGACCATCGTCTCAGAGTCCAGATGAGACCTGGCCTTTCATCCGCCACAGAAATTCTTTGGCGCCACTGCCTTCTGTCCCTGAGAAATTCCCACTGAGTCCAAGAGGCGGCGAGTGTGGGTCTGCGTGGGTCTCCCGTGCTCTTGGGTCACAGCCTCTGCGCTGCCCTGGCACTCACCAAGACCAAACCAGGGAGGAAGTGATTCTCCCACAGAAGCCAGTGGGTGCAGAGTGGGGGAATGGGGGTACACAGTCACACAAACATCCACTCCACATGCCTGGTGCCCTCTTCACTTCGGACTCTCCAGCAGCAGCCGTCTCAGCGTGGAAGGCAGGGACCAGGGGTGAAAGGTCTGCTTGGTGTCCTTCCTTAGTCAGGACATCCACCTTAAGTGCGTGCCCATCTTCCAAAACCCTCATTTCCAATGCTCCCTCTCCCACTACAGTCATTCTCCTGCCCATTCCTCTCCAAGATCAGAACTTTCTGAGCTCTTACTCTGGCTCAGCCTTAGGCCAAGGGAAGCTGCTCTCTTGGTCAGGTGGCCAACATCACCTGTGCTTGGAAACGCTGTCGTTATCCAGTACTTCCTCAGCTGGGCCTGGAAATGGAGTCACCTGTGCTTGGACCTTGATCCCTGCATTTTGTGACCCGTGACCTTTAACCCTGACTTGGCTTTTGACTTCTGCCACGTCTGCTGAGCCAAGCCTCTGGTTCACTTTAGCGATGGTCCGTTTTTATTTAGCCCAAATTGATGATTTACTGCAGAAATATTTGACATCCTGGTTTCTGGTTGTTTCACAGTCCTTGGCCTAATCTATAGATTTCTGGGGTTTGTGACTTAGCCTATGACAAAAACACAGCATGTCATGAATGTCACTGAGATTGTATTTTAAAAATCTAATCAAGTCCCTCTCAGCTTGTGGACAAGTTTATAAATGTGGGTACCGCTCTGACCAGTCTTGCTCAGTGGATAGAGCATTGGCCTGTGGACTAAAAGGTTCCGGGTTTGATTCTGGTCAAGGGCACATGCCTGGGTTGTGGGCTTGATCCCCAGTGAGGCATGCAGGAGGCAGCTGATCAATGATTCTCTCTCATTATTGATGTTTCTATCTCTCTTTTCCTCTCCCTTCCTCTCTGAAATCAATACAAATATATTTTAAAACAGAAACAAAAAAGCCCCCCAACTTTGTTTTTAAAAATGTGGGTACTTAATTTTTGTTTCTTAGAACTCCTTGTGTGGGATGCACTCTGTTCTCCACACGTCGCCACTCTGGACATTGTCAGGGTTGACTTGTGGACTCCCAGAGCATGGGGCCATGGCTCTTCATCTTTATTCTCCTACATTTCCGTTCAAATACACGAGAAACCACTGAATTATCACACATCCAAGAGACTCCTAGAGGACCTATAAAAACAGGGATGGGGAGCCTTTTTTTCTGCCAAGGCCATTGTATATTTATAACATCATTTGAGGGCCATACAAAATTATCAAATTAAAAAATATGTTGCTATGAAAAAAGCTCCTGGATTTATTGAATTTCGAGTGCCACCTGCGATTGTCTTGGCAGGGCCAGACCACATTACACTGCATGCAGCTGGACATTCCCCACCCCTGTTTTATGGTATAAAACATGCAGCCCCCAGGACCTTTTGCAGGCAATTCTGTCTGTATGTCTAAGGCAAGCCTAGAAACATGAATTTCAAGCTCATGTTTTTTTTTTGTTTTGTTTTGTTTATTTTTTATATATTTCTTTATTGGTTTCAGAGAGGAAGGGAGAAGGAGAGAGAGATAGAAACATCAATGATGAGAGAGAATCACTGATCAGCTGTCTCCTGCATACCCCACACTGGGGATTGAGCCTGCAACCCAGGCATGTGCCCTTGGCTGGAATCGAACCCGGGACCCCTCAGTCCACAAGCCGATGCTCTATCCACTGAGCCAAGCCGGCCAGGGCTAAGCTCATGTTTTTAAAAAAATATATTTTATTGATTTTCAGAGAGGAAGGGAGAGGATGAGAGAGATAGAAACATCAATGATGACAGAGAGTTATTGATCAGCTGCCTCCTGCACACACCCCCCTCCCACCCCCACTGAGGACCTGACCAGAATCAAACCTGGGACTCTTCAGTTTGATGCACTATCCACTGAGCCAAACCAGTCAGAGCTGGGCTGTGTGTGTGTGTGTGTGTGTGTGTACTCATTGCTTATCTGACATCCCTCCACCAATCAATCAACAGCACCGAGAACCCGAGGTTGCTAATCCAGAGCACATTTCCTGTCCCTGTCTTCCTCACTGACTCACACACAACACCTCAGACCATACCCTCCTTATTGAACCTCACCAGGCATACTTTGGCACATTGTAGATGCTCAAAAAGTACTTGTTGAATGATCGAAGTTTGAGGATTTAGACTAAGAAATATGGAAGACTCACAGAACAAAAAAATACAATTTAAGGCTGTATTTTCAGATTTGGAGCACAAGTGCTGTTTCCTACAGCAGAAAGATTCATGTGGGGGGAAAAGGCAGTCAGTGTCATTTATGCCACAGACAGAGAGACACATTGGAGGCGGGTTCAAGAGGAAAGATGACCGCTTGCCAGAGTGATCAAGCAGGTTCCCAGTGTGGTCTCTGCTCTCTTTCTCATGTGGCAATCCTCCTCCTCTTCACATCACTACTGACGGATGAACGCCCTTCTTTCTAATGTTCACCTGTCAACACCAATTCTTTTTTTTTTTTTTTTTGAAAGTTTATAGTTTATTCATCCTCTCATGGAAAATCTGCATAATCATCACAGATAGTCACCGAAGGATCTTTACTCCTTCTGTTGTTCAATCTCCAGCTCACTTTTTGCCAGCACCAACATTGGCCTTTGCAGTCCCCCTGACCTTCTTCATTCTATTCTTGCGTTCCTTTCTCTGTTTTCTTGAGGTCTTCTTCTTCTCATACAGGCCATGTCTTGCAAGTCTGTGTTTGGGTTCATTTTTCTTGGCGTAATCCAAGGAGTCATAAATCATGCCGAAGCCAGTGGTCTTGCCACCACCGAAGTGGGTTCTGAATCCAAACACAAAGATGACGTCAGGTGTGGTCTTATACATTTTGGCTAGTTTTTCCCGGATTTCTGTCTTGGATACTGTTGCCTTCCCAGGGTGAAGGACATCAATGACCATTTGCTTTCTCTGAAGTAGTCTGTTGGTCATGAACTTCCTGGTCGGGATGGTGACCGTGTCATTCATGATGAAGGTAGATCTTCACGCAGCCAGGCAGGAAAAAAGAGCCGCCCTTCTTCGGCCAATCAAATCAACACGTACGGAAGGACCTCAACATCAATTCTTAGCGTGGATGGCATTATCCGATCTGGCCATGGCGTTGTTCTTGTTCTGCCTTCCCTGCAGGCTTCGGCTCTGCTGACTGTTCTTTCTTCTCCACCCCACCCATTGCCAGGTCAGGGGCTCTGATCGGCCCTTGTTGGCTCCTGTTTGAGCTCCAGGTGCAAAAATGCATCACTGGTGAAGGGAAAGCACAAGTGAAAGTCTGAAGTTGAGCTATGGCGTGACTGCTTAGGAAATGGTTAGCCCAGTATATGGATGGAGTATAACGTTGAAGGAGGGGCATGAGAAGGGTAAGGTCAGAAAGAAAAGGAGCCAGATAAGAAAGGGGTTTAGGAACTGGGCAGGGTTTGGAGCAGGCGTTGTAAGCAGATTTGTGTGTGGCAAGAACGGATGTTGGGAGAACAAATAGACCACGGTTGTGATCAGATAGGGGAGGAAGGCGGACAAGTAACTAGTAGCATCCAGTGGAGGGACATGGAGGGCATGAGTGGTCATCAGGAGCAGAACTGGTCACTAGTGCCTCTCACGGAGACTGCTTACAAAATAGGGCAACTGGTTTGGGCACTGGGCTGAAGCGGGGAGGGGAAAGGCAGCAGGGGAGAGGCAGAATTCAGTTGGGTTAACTTGATGTGAGCTTTTCTTCATCCCTCTGAAAGTGCTGAGTAGGCAGTCAGGGACACATAATTTAAGTTCAGGGTGTATGTACACCAAGCACATCAAACTGGCAGCCAGGAGGCTGCATATGGCCCACAATGAATATTTTTGCAGCCCAGCTAATATAATGGCAGGTAAACATTTTTTTTTGCTGCAAAAAGCTTTATTGTCTCATTTGGTCCAGTGCATGGGAGAGGGCTCCAGGGTGGTTAAAGGAATGGCTAGTAGTTTCCGGAAGAGGCTCAGGTAAAAGCCAGAGATGCCAGGGGGACGCAGGGGGGCCTCGGAAAGGCCTCTGGGCTGCAAAAGCTCCTTGAAGGTGAGCCTTTCAAAGAGATACTCGCCCAGCCCAGCCTGGGGGGCAGCCAGCCACGGGTGTTAGTCAGGTGGTCGCCCATCTTTTTGATGAGTTTCACCTCCTCGTCCAGGAAGTGGTTCTCCAGGAAGTTGTAGAGATGAGGGTCTGCATGGATCGAGCCCAGGGCATGCAGATCCAAAAGGGCCTGCTTCGGGTTCTTCTCCAAGGCCAGGGAGGCTTCCATCGTGTCCTGAGTTTTGCCCCACGTAACCTGGGAAGGTTTCTGCATATCCTGCAAGAGAACGCGGCCGCCACACTTGTTTTGCAACTTTAGGAGATGCTCGGTGCCCTCGTGCTTCTTCTCCGCCATCTCGCGGAAGAAGTGGCCCACACCCTCCAGAGCCACATCATCACGGTCGAAATAGTAGCCCAGAGAGAGGTAGGTGTAGGATAAGGTGACCAGATTTTAACATTGGTAAAGCGGGACACCATTGACGCGGGTGTGTGTGTGTGTGTGTGTGTGTCTTTTTTAAATTATTATTACTTAAAATATTACAAAGAGTAGTACATATCTCTCTTTCCAAAAATCGAGACTTTTTTAAAACGCCGCGGGACGTAGGACAAATTGTTAAAAATTGAGACTGTCCCGCCAAAAGCGGGATGTCTGGTCACCTTAGTGTAGGAGGCCCGCAGATGCAGGTCGGCCAGGCGGTTGACCACGGCCTCCACTTCGGTGGAATAATTCTGATGGATTTGGTAGCTCATGGTTGTTCGGCAAAAAGGAGTTAAGGCAGAAAAAAAAACCTTGTGTCAGCTGGTCCGGGAGGTGGTCCGGAAGGTGGTGAGTGGATGAAATGCAAGAGAGTGGCCGGAGGCTGGAGGAAGGGGCGTCCCTGGGTCTGTTTTGTCCAAATACTGTTGAAGCAAGAGACAGATCTGGGACCTCCCAGTGCACTCGGCAGGTAAACATTTTAATAAAAATTTTGTAACTTGATTTTTATAATATCCTGTTATACATAATTATTAATAACGAACTACAATGTTCGCTCATGACTGATTACTATAATCGTGTTGCATTCATTTTCCTTATGCGCCTTATGTGTAGGCGCACCATTTCTCTCCACTAATACCAGCAGCAAACATGTTCGCAGCCGATTGCCACGTCATTAGTCTTGGACTGACTCGTTTAGTCTGCGCAACAGGAAATATTTCACTTTCGGAGAACAAGTAAATAGGTTTATTTGTGTTATGTTTATTAATTTGTGCAGTTATTCAGTGTCTGGTAGGTTAATCTTCAAGAAAAAAATATTAATTTTTATTAAAATATTCTATTTTATGTTAACAATTATTCATTATTTCAGCCCTTTGTATTCAGCATGTTTCTATCGAAATAAACCTACGATTCTGTGAAAATTGAAGCTTTTGTTTTTTTCGCGGCCCACATAAACTAAAACCTCGGTTATTTGGCCCGTGTTAGCCTTTGAGTTTGAAATGTGTGGTTTACACGAAGGCTGCTTTGGGTGTAATTGAAGCAGAGATGACAATGGAAAGTCACCCAGTGAGAGTGGGCTGAGTGAGGACGCACAACAGAAACACCAGAGGCGCCAGAAGTTAGAAAAGAGGGGAAGAAGAACCTATAAAAGAAGCAGAGAAGGGCTGCCACAGAGAGAGAAGAGGCCAGACGCCAAGGGAAGACACTGCTCAGAAAGGAGGCTGAGACCCCTGAGGCAGAGTGTCAACACCGAAGGCTGTTCTTCAGAAGCCTGTCCTAGACTCAGCAGCTGCGGTCTGCATGGACAGAGGGAGGTGTGGGCCAGCTGGTGGGAAAAGAGGGTAACTAGGGAGAGGGGAGATGGGGTGACAAATGTAGAAAATTCTTTCCAGAGTGTGATCAGCCTGAGCCAGGAAGACCTTGCCTATTCCTAGGAATCAGGAGGCACAGGTGTCTGTGTCAGGGAACAAAGAAAGTTGTTGTGCAGTGGCCTTTATTTTCTCTGTGAAATTGAAGAGTGGAGGGAGCTTAGTGGTTTGAGGAATGGGGGAGGTCTGAACCAGCGTCCTGGAGAAGGAGAGGGAAGTGACAGGCTGCAGAGCATGGCTGAGAGGACCCTCGTGTCTCTGAGGTCACCAGCTTCCACCAGCAATACCCTCCGGAGCCCTGGCGTGGGACAGGGGCAGGAAGTAGTGGGGTTAGTCCTGGACTGGCTTCTTTCTGGGCAGGGATGCAAGGGCAGGGCAGTAGAAGATGCTGTAAGAAGAGCTGAAATAATGTAGCTTGTAATACGACTTTGGTAGAGAGGGTGTGTGTTAGTATTCTATCCTTGCAGAACAATTTACCTCTAACCAGAGTTGAAAACAAAACCCATTCAGCTGTGATAAGGCAGAAGTCTGAGTCTGGCTTAGCTGGGCCCTTTCCTCAGTCTCACAAAGCTGCAGTCAAACTGTGGGCAGAGCCTGTGGTCTCACTGGAGCTCGGGACCCTCTTCTGAGCTTACTCGTGACGGTCTCTCTGAGGCCCTGAGTTTTGTGGCTGTTAGATCACTCTCAGCTCCTAGAAGAGACACTCCTCCACAGGCAGACACCTCTCTCCTCAGGTCTTTGCTTTCTTCCTCCCAGACCCGCTGCTCTTAAAGAGCTCACCCAAGTAGGTCAGGCTCCCCCTTTTCCCCAAGGCAATCTTTCTTCTGATTAGCTCAAAGGCAAGTGATTCAGAGCCTTGTTCACATCCATAAAATTCCTTTTACCGTATAATGTATCATGATCGTAGGCGTTATATCGCAGGTTCCACCACACGCAATGGAAGGGGATTATACAGGAGGAGGGCAAAGTCACTTATGTGCAAAGGAATTCCTGATAAATAAAAAAAAGAGGCTCACAGAAATTGAGGGGTTGGGGGCAGGTGGGTGTTCCTGAGTGCAATCACAGCAGAGTTAGGATTAGGTGTGATGAAAGAAATGCAGAACAGTCGCCCAGAGCAGGGAGGTGGGCAGTTCAGGCTGACAGGATCAGGTTCCTTGATGGCTCTCCATCCTTATTCAGTGACCTCAGCCTCCTGGTCTAAGATGGACTTCTAAAAAACTCCAGCCCTGGCCAGTTTGGCTCAGTGGATAGAGTGCTGGCCTGCAGACTGAAGGGTCCCAAATTTGATTCTGGCCAAGGGCACATGTTATAGTAATTGTTAAATCAGCATAAGTAAAACTCCGTTTTGATTTGATTTTGATGGACTCCATATTAGAATCTGTGTGTACCTAATGATATCCTTACCTAAAGATGTAACTTGTTTACCTGAGAACTGTCCTAACCTTATCTGTAAGGACCAGACCCCATGCCTAAGAGCCGCTGATAGACCACCACCACACCCATCTTCGAGTATAAAAAGAGAGTCTAAGCACAGAAGTTAGAGTCCTGTCTGCCCTCCACAGAATCGTCTCCAACTGCCAGCCTACTCTGCTCTGCCTCTGTACCTCCAGGAGCTGCACGAAGCCAGCCTCCGCAGCCACTTACTCTCCGAACGTCTTGTGTGTGGTGTGTCTCAGCGAGCATCTCCGGGTGGACTTCCCAGGGACTGAAATCCATCAGGACTTGGTAAATAAACTGTGTGTGATTTGCTTGCAACTAACTGTTTGTCTGGCTATATTATTTACTTTGAGGCTCGGCTAAGAATAGTAATAATCTGTGCTCAGTAAGAATTATTATAAGCACTGTCACTGGTTCAGAACTGGTAACATACCTTAAGTGAAAGAGTGCAGTCACCTGCGATACGTTCCTAGACAATTGGGACAACACATGCCCAGGTTGCGGGCTGGATCCCCAGTGTGGGGTGTGCAGGAGGCAGCTGATCAATGATTCTCTCTCATCACTGATGTTTCTATCTCTCTCTCTCTCCCTCTCTCTTCCTCTCTGAAATCTATAAAGAAATATATTTAAAAATAAAATTAAAAACTCCACAAACCACCACACAACCTACACCTTTGGTTATAACAGCGGGAGAGCCACTTTCTGAGCATTATATGCACAGTAAGTGCCACTTTTATAAACACACACATCATTAAAGGGCTTATCTCTGTTGCTGAAGAGCAAAGAAATGCCAAGCACGCTTCATGGAGAAAATGGAAGGAGTCCTTTATTAGACTTTGGAGTCCTTTATTAGACTTTATTAGACTTTACCTAAGGACCCTGGGAAGAGATTTTCAAATCAGAGTGAAGTGACACACAGGGACTTTGCTTTTATACCCTTCTGCCCCTCCCCGTTTTTGAGGCCCTGGAGGAAGGCCACCCCCCAGGATGGTTCTGAGCTGGCTGGCACTAGCACAACAGCCCCCTGCCCTCCCTCAGGGCAGGGCTTGACATTCCTTGCAAGACCAGCTTCCTCCTCATCTCCATTATTAAAGAGTGCTTATTTTTTGGTGGTGGGATGTAGGAGATTTTTATTTTCTGTATTGGGCTTTTCTAGATTTTCCATATGCTTAGTGATAAATGTGTACAGCTTTGGTAACCAGAAAACCCCGATAACAATCATTTCCAGAAAAGAGAGGAAACATATTGATTTATGCCGGAGATCCAGAGGGTTGATTTGTGGCTGAGAGAGGAACGAGGACAGGACTAGATAACAATTGGGAGAAGAAACATTTTTAGATTCAACAGAAGGGACCAACTTCTCTTCCATTGTCAAAATGTTTACAAACAGAATGAAGTTCGTTAGGCTTGGGATTTGAGGCCTAGTTGTATTCGTTTTGGAGTTTATTCTCTTCACAAAATGAGATTCTAAAGGAGCAAAATGTGGACAACAGACAACAGTTCAGGCTGCAAATGAGGCAGAAGTAAATACCAAGATCTTGAAAATGTCAAGCTCTCCTTTCAATATTTGTCTACATGGTAGTTCCATTCCATCACCTTCCGTGATCCCTCCCCCAGATAAAGAGCATCTTAAAGTTTTCTATTTACCCTCAATGTCTAGCTCCAAGCCACACTCCCAGGTGCAGTAGGGACTTTCAGGTTGGTTACTAGGGGTCACAGTTCTACCAAGTAGCTCTGGGAGGCAGCCCTCAGCCCACCATCAATAGGGAAGCAGTACAGTTGGAACCTAACTGGTTCTTGTCTTTTTAGGTTGAACAAAATGTTAAGTTAAAGTTTTTCTACATTAGACTATGCTCCCCAGTGCCTTTTGGAAGTAGGGATAGCCTTGGGCATGTAGACGGGAGCCCTATCAGTTACATTACTCTGGTAATGTAACTACATAGTTTGTAGTTTGTGATGCAAATCAAGTTCCTAGCTGCCATTACACTTTGTTGTGGGGACTGGTGCAAACACAATTTCATTCTCCTGTCAGGGCTCACGGGGTCAGAAGTTTGGGAGTAGACAATTGGTCTGAGCCAGAACCTAGGGCAGCTGTACCAAGAAGGCTCTGGCTTGGTGGGTAAACCAGAAACATGACTTGGGCCTCTTCTCCTGCAAAGTGGTGTGTGTGAGAGCCCCTTCTCTGCAGAGCTGCTGGCAGGCACCATGTGTATGTGAAGCATGAAAGGCATATTGTGCGGACCAGAGTGCAGAGAGAGATTTCTCAGCCAGCCAGAAACACGCTGAGTCAGGACGGATTAAGAGGGAGAAATTAAGACCCAAAGTCCCAAACACACTCACATAGTTTCCTCTTTGCCAGGATTTTCAAAGGATTATATTAAAAAAAAAAGTGCAGTTTCGAGTTATTCAAGTTTATAGGATAGTGTTTACTTTGCTTATTTCCTGCTGGAACTTAAAGCAGAAAGAGTATTAAGCTCTTCGAGTTTTGCAGTACATCAAGCAGGCTAGAAAAGCTCGTTTAAATCCATGGAGAAGAAAACATAAGCTGCATGTCCTAGGCAACAGGCAAAGACACATGCTGCCTAGGCAGTAAAATATTTGATTGAAAAGGCCATGACCTAAGCCAAAGCTCTTATTTAGTCATAAGAGTGGTATGCTCAGCACCTGCCTAATCTTTTATCACGGAGCACACCTGCAGCCTGTGGTGTGGGACTCCCCAGCTGGCTACACCACTGGCAGGTTGATCTGAGAGATGCAGGTGATATCAGCAGGAAGGTGGACTTTTAGGTTGAACAAAATGATAAGTTAAATATTTTCTACATTAGACTATTCTCCTTAGTGTATTTGTTGCCCCCATCCACTCCCTGCCCCCGCCCCCACTCCCCCAAAAATTTAACAACTACCCATAGATGATAATAGTTCTGGGAAATCTCTGGAGTGCAATTAAGATACTGCTCAAAAACTGAGGATAACCACATGGGAAAATCACAGAATCATTTCACCTATGTCACTGACCCCCAGATAGAACATCTCAGTGCCAAAAGGAATCCCCTCCATTGTGAGTCCCCCCCAGGGAAAAGGAGAGGAGGAGGACTGTAGCAGCCTCATCACTGAGGATCCTGCAGCCCTTGTACTGCCAAGGACCCCACTGTCTCGACTGACACAAACTCCAGCTGCCAGACACAAGTGGAGCCCTCACCACAGCTAACATCATCAGTGAAGAAAAAGCTTTTCCTCGAAGATTCGATACCAGACAAGGATGCCCACTCTCATTACTTCTTTTCAATATGGCACTAGAAGTTCTAGCCAGAGCAATCAGACAAGAAAAAGAAATAAAAGGCATCCAAATTGGAAAGGAAGAAGTAAAATGATCATATAGGTAGAAAAACCTGGCTTCACAAAAAATTGTTAGAACTGACAAACAAATTGCAGGACACAAAATAATATAATTTTAAAATGGCAAAAGATCACCATGGCTGGTGTAGGTCAGTTGGTTGGGCATTGTCCCATGCACTGAAAGGTTACCGGTTAGTCCATATGGCTAACTGGTGTGGCTCAATGGTTGAGCGTTGACCCAGGATCCAAGAGGTCACAGTTCAATTCCTGGCTGGGGCACATGCCCAGGTTGTAAGCTTGACCCCCGTTGGGGGGTTTGCAGGAGACAGACTATAGATGATGTTCCGTTCTCATCAGTGTTTGTATCTCTCTATCCCTCTCCCTTCCTCTCTCTCTAAAAAAAAAAAAATCAATAAAACATATTTAAGGAAGGAAGGAAGGAAGGAAGGAAGGAAGGAAGGAAGGAAGGAAGGAAGGAAGGAAGGAAGGACCCTAGCAGGTTTGGTTCAGTGGATAGAACGTTGGCCTGCGGACCAAAGGGGCCCTGGTTCAATTCAGGCTGTTTAAGGGCACACACCTCGGTTGCAGGCTCTTTCCCAGCCCTACCCTGTCAGGGTGCGTGCAGGAGGCAACCATTCTATTTTCACTTTGAACAGGTGTAATCAGTCCTTCATGTATAGTTGCCAAATGCAGAACAAAACAAAAATAAGAAATATTGCAAAGGAGATGCTTACGCTTCAGCCTCCCAATTATTTCTCTACATGCAAAGTGACCACAAATGACAAAGCAAAGGAGCTATGTTCTGGAAGGCAGCAACACCTGAAACCAGTCCTCCATCCTCTGGGCTCCCCAAAGCCGCACAGCCAGGATACAATCTCTGTAGGACTGATTACTCTGGGCTCACCAGGACTTTGGGGTTCAGCCAGGGTCACTGAGTGGCTCCCCCTTGCAGGTTCCTGGGTCAGTCCTTCTTCCCCAATGGCAAATACCTTTCGAGCTAAAGTAGATTCCCATCTTTCCCTGGGGTCTTGTTCAGTCCGTGCACATTTTCCAGGAGATTTTAATATGCTGCTCCTTTTGGTGTTTCTGGTCAGAATTGCCCTGCCCAGCACTATGAAGGCAGAAACCCCTCATCCTGCCCCTGTGTTCTTAGTGTGTGTCCTGACTTCCTCAAACACATCCTCTGGGTTATATGCTTGGTCTATCCTGTTACTCAGCTGCACCTTTGAATTCTGTAACTCATTTCAGTAAAAAATTATATTTTAAGTTCCTTGCAGACTTTTCTTGTACTGGTGCTCCCATGAGCAGTCTAGTATTATTTTAGGGATATAATATTGTCCTGAATGTCTCCAAAGGCTGTTAGTTTCATATTTCTTAAAATTCTTGCCTGTTTCTGAATTAGAACTATCACATCTGGGCTGACTGTTCTAGTCCTATCTGTGGTCCTTCTATTCTGACCTGTCTGAGGACCCCGAGGTACCTGGAGGGCTATGCAATTTTGTAAACGAAGAACAAAGTTCATGAATATTTGGAGCTGGCATAGGAGTCCTCCACAGTTGTATGACTCTGTCGCATCCGCTGTCTCTATTTTCCCTCATCCTAGTCTCAAAGGGTATCTCATCTTCATCTGGAGGATCACTTTCCATTTATCCTTCAAATCAACAAAAGGCAGAAATAAAAACATAAATATACAAACAACAACAACAGCAACAAAAAACCACAACAAAAAAACCCACCCCCGAAAAAACAAAGATAAAATAAGAGTTCAGTGTACTGATGAGGTAAGTGTTTCTGGATCATGAATGAGTCAGTGTTTACATTTTCATCCTGTATTTTCTCTGCCTGGGCTAATTTCATCTTCTCTTTAGGAAATCCACAAAAAAACAGCCATAGCTTGCAAGTGTAAGTATGAAGAAGGAATAGACTCTTTTTTGTGTTGTTAATTCTCACCCTATATTTTTTCCATTGATTTGTAGAGAAAGAAAGTGGAAGGGAGTGGGATGGAGAGTGAAAGAGAGAGAGACACATTGATGGGTTGCCTCCCCCACGCACCCTGGCCAGGGCTGGGGATGAGCCTGTTATCCAGGTACTTGCCTTTGACCTGGAATCAAACCCGGGACCCTTCGGGGCTCAGCTGATGCTCTACCACTGAGCCATACTGTCCAGGGCAGGAAGAGACTCTTAATCACAATTTATGTTGCCTGTTCTGGCTGGACTGCAGACTGGGCACACGTGTCCTGGGCAGAGGGAATGTGCTATCTGGAGTGTTTGGCAGAAGGCTGTCCCGAAGGAGCTAACTTTGGGCCTTTAAATAGCAGTGTTGTTTGTCTATAGCTGCAAGAATCCAAGGAGCAAATACCACGGGTTTTCTTTAAGAAGTGCCCACGGACAACAGAAATATAAATGCACCTTTTCAGTGTGAATATGCCGCAACACTGCAGTTGTCTATTAAGCTATAATTAAGTGAAGTGGCAATGCAGGATGGGAAACCTAGAGTAGCCGTCACAAAAATCCCAGTAGCAATATTTTCAGCATTTGGTGAGTCACTACTCTCCAGAAATAAACACAAACACAGCCCAGGGCAGAGACTGCTTGGTCATTTCACACAGAGGAGTTTTCAGTGGTGCTGAACGCAGTTTCTGATAAACATGAGGGATCTACATTATTCTTTGAGGCTTTCTACTAGTATCTCTGAAGGTGGCTCAGGGGACCCTCAGGCTACAAATAAGTCATAGTCCCAAAGCTAATCCATGCCTGACATTTGGAATAATGTCACCCATGGCATTTCAATTCCCAGCTGATACACCAAATATAACTGAGGGTGAATCCTATGTCTTTTCAAAGTATCTCTATATGCATTAAATCACACCAAACACCTTACAGATAGTGATAATGAACTCGGACCAGTGAATTGGATAGTAATAGTGGCTTTTTGGATGAATAAATAAGAGCCCCTATTTCCTGAGTGACCTAACTCTGATGGCATGATCCCCATGTTACAGATAAATAAACTGAGGTTTGGAAAGGGTAAGCAACTCAGTCGAGTTCACAGTGGAGTCAGGCTGCCAAAACAGGCCTCCCTGTCATCCTTGCCACTGAGCTGTATGCGATATTCTATGGATAGGCCCCGCCTGGTTCTGGGTCCTGCGGACAGGCTGTGCAGCTCTAGAAAGAAGATGGGCCATGGGAGAGAAGTTCCTGCCCTGCTTTGGGCAGAGCTGAGCTTGGTCACAGTGTCTGACCCAGACCCTCCTTCTGTGCACATCTTTCACAGGATGCATCACGGCCACTGTGCCAAACGCCTTCCACACTGGCCATGCTCATCCCCACCCCCACGTGCTCCGCTTCCCTCTCAATAACCATCTCCTGTCCCCAGGGGGAGTGGATTGAACTTTCCCAGAAGTGTGGCCACGAGTGGCCCGGTCTCTGAACCTCTACAATCGCTGGCAGTGCACCCAGGCGAGGTGGGACAGGAACCAGCAGAGGAAGAGTTGCTTTGCTGTTGTTTTCTCAGAAACTACAGGTCCTTTTAATGTTCCACATTGGCCCACGATGGTGGCCTGATCTGAGGCAGTGCAGGCACCACTCTTTAAGCTGGTTCACAAGCCAGGGGCAACCTATCAATAGTCATGGAAAATACTGGATCCTGGCCTGTTCAGGAGCTGGACCAACAGGGCCCCTCAGAGGACACGGATTCAGAGTCTAGTGAGATGTTGTTGTGAATAGAGACCCCAGCATTTCTAAACCAAACTGTGTAATGTTGTGAGCACCCCAATTCAAGGCAAATGGCTCCACTTCCTACTTAGGGGGTCTTGGCTCCACTTGGCTCCACTTCTTTATCATCTACCCTCGTCTTTTTAGACGCCGGTTATCTGTTAGTGGCTGCACCGTGCTGTGACAGAACAACTCGCTGTCATTACCATGCAAACCTGTTTGTTTGTTTGTTTTTAGGCCTAAAGTTAGAGCTTGAGGTTCAGAGCTAGGATATTCAGACCAACATCATCAAACTACACGTTGACGTGGGATGTTGGTGTACATGATGATTCAGAATGAACGTCTGTGTGTCTCGACAAGACCAGTGGTAAATCCACTGTGCTCCACATTCTGCGGAGAGCCGTACACATGCGGGTGGTGGAATGGCCGCCGCCGCAGCAGAGCCCTTTCGGGACCGCAGTTGCCCTGCTGAGGTCCTGCAGCAGCAGAGCCCATGTGTTGACTCGGAAATTTTCCATTCAACCCTGCCAACCTCACCTCAGCCTCGTCCACATTCCACTGGAGCCACATATCCTCCAGGCTCCTGGAGTGGGTGTCCCTGGTTATTCGGATAATAAATAATGTCAACATTTCCAAGATTAGAAATTTGGTGAAGATCATAGTACAGTTTTTAAAAAGGACGATACTATTTTAAAATGAAAATGAAGGTTAGAATGTAATGCAGCAAATATCGGTTTTTGTCAACTTTGAGGATTTCAAAGTGTGGAGAGTTTTTCTGATTAGGACCAATTCATAAAGGCACATCTAGTGTGGAACATAATGTGGACATTAGGGAACCCCAGGGCTGTACCCTGCATTTCCAGTTCTCTTTTCTCACGTCCCTAAGCAATCACATCTGTTTCAAAGGTTCCTGGACTCATATATTGAAAACTCCAACAGCTTTACATTAGTCCTCATGGTTCCTTTGACCTTCAAACAACTGACTTGACACCTGCACTTGAATGTCTTGTGCTTACTTCCAACCAAACACATCCAAACAGAAATCTTGCCTTCTCTCACCCCCACAGTCTCCTAGTATCCCCTTTGTGAGTAAAACCACTCTTAACGTGGTTGCTGAGAGACATGAGGCTCCTGCTGATTTCTGCCTCCTGTCCCCATACTTGCAATCAGTCAGCAAATCCTGCTTACCATCTTTGCGATCTATTGGAAGCTGTCCACCACTCTAGCTCTGTGGCTGCCGGCTTGGTTCAAGTCCACCTGGCCAGCTGCCACCCTCACTCGGGTTCTCAGCAGCAGCACTGTTGACATTTGGGGCTGGATGACACTCTGTCGTGGAGGTGGGGTGTGGGTAAGTGCCGACCTATGCATTGTAGGGTGTTGAGCAGCATTCCTGGCCTCCGCTCATTCAATGCCTACAGCTGCCGCTCCCGCCGCCCCCTACCAGCCCTGATGTCCAAAACATCTCCAGGCATTGCCAAATATGCCCTGGGTCAAAATCTTCACAAGTTGAAAACCGATACTCTCTTCCAACCCATTTTGTGCCCAGAAGAAATATGAGCAATGATGTTCCTAAATCCTAATCAGATAATCTCACTGTCTTGATTTTAGATGCTCAATGATCCCCTATTGGAATAAACTCCAAAATCTTTTTTTAAAATATATTTTATTGATTTTTTACAGAGAGGAAGGGAGAGGGATAGAGAGTTAGAAACATCGATGAGAGGGAAACATCGATAAGCTGCCTCCTGCACACTCCCTACTGGGGATGTGCCGGCAACCAAGGTACATGCCCTTGACTGGAATCGAACCTGGAACCCTTGAGTCTGCAGGCCGACGCTCTATCCACTGAGCCAAATCAGTCAGGGCAAACTCCAAAATCTTTACCATGAGATCCTCAACTCCTTGTATGGCTGCACATCTCCTACAGCCCCAACCTCTCCCTTCACTCACTCCTTCAGCTAGTGTCATGGGATGAATGTCTGAGTTCCCCAAATTCATGTGCTGAATGCTAACCCCCAAGGTAACAGTAGTGCTAGTAGGAGGTGGGCTTTTGAGAGTGACCTGGGTCATGAGGGTGGAGCCCTTGTGATGAGATAAGTGTCCTTATAAAAGAGACTCCAGAGACTTCCATTGCCTCTTCCACCATGTGAGGACACAGCAAGAAGATGCCATCTGTGAACCAAGAAGTGGGTTCTCACCAGATACCAGATCTGCTATTGCCTTAACCCTGGACTTCCAGCCTCCAGACTGAGAAATGAATGTCTATGTAAACCCCTAGTCTGTTGGGCAGCCCAGGTTGACTGAGACCAGTAGTATAGCTTTCTTTCACTCTTGGGACCCTGCCCAAGCCTCACGCAGGGCCTTTGAGCATGCTGCGCCGTCTGTCTGGAACCCTTCAAGTTTCGGCATAAGTGTTACCACCTCAGGGAAGTCCATCTCTGGCCACCCAAACTGCCCCATTTTCTTCTCCCTCAGACCTTTTCTGTTTCCTCTATCAGGACAAGCCCTGGCTCTCTGTTTTTTGCTGGGTACAAAATGACAGGAAAGGGTATTTCAGAAGAAATGATAGCATATGCAAAAGCCCCAACACAGGAGAAAGCCTGGTGGTCTGAGAGGCAGAGGAGGTCTGTGGTAGCAGGGAGTCAGTGAAGGGAGGCAGGGGGTGGTGTAGACTGCTGTGTGCAGACTCTGTATACAATGCCAGAACCAATCACCTCCCCCAACTGGACCCTGGACCCTGCTCCAGTGTGGAACATAAACCTGTCCCCATGAACTAAAATCAAAGTATGACAAATAAGTGGGAGAAAAAAATATTCCTGGGATTTTCAATGTTATTTGGAGAAGACAATGACTAAGTTCCTTGTTTGCTCTGCTACTGCTGAGTGGGTGTCGAATGGTCACTGTGTCACAGACTCTTTCGGGGTGTGGATCTAGAGAGGCCACAGTCCAAGCTCTAAGGCGGGATTCACACTGTGGTTCATTGGAAGGGCCTTTGGTCTGTCTGTGCAGCCCTAAATGACAAAAATTGACGGGCATCTTTCTAGGGAAAGTGTGCAGCACTTTCCTCAGATTCTGAAAGAGGTTTGAGTCCCCTCAGACACTCTGAGACCCACCAATGCAGGCATATCCCTGAGCATGAAGCACATTACCTGCCATCTAAATGTTGCTCACATGACCGGAGGTTGCAGTTCCTCTGTGTTAAAGTGTGTTCTTCTGGCTCACACTCACTGTAATCGTGATCCAACAGACCAAAGGAACTGTCAGCAGCATCCATGTGCCCTCAGAGCAGCAGACTGTGGAGGTCACAGTCACGGCACTGGGCCTCGGTGTCAGGTTCTGGAATACCTGCGGAGCTCACACCCTGAGGCTTCGGACAGTCTGTCTGTGGTCTTGCCAGAAGAACCGAATATGAATGTTTTCTTTGAAGGTTAGGAAAGAAGCTCAAGAATATGTAACTGAAAATTATTCCGGACTTCGGGCAATAGTATATAAGAAGAGAGATGTTTTCAAGTTGAGAAGCATAAGTGGTTATAAGAAGGGAGTGATAGAAATTAAGAGTGTTTATAGCCCTCAGCATCCGGTATAGCAAGAACACTGATACAATCTAGTGGAACCAGAGGAAAGGCTTTACTCTGGACTGCAAAAAGCACCCACTAATAAAATCCCTGGAAATTACTCAGGCCATGTACTTGCTGCCATATTTTCCAGTGATTTTCTAAGTAAGAACATTCTTAAACTTTCCCGAATGTGGAAAGAATGGTGGCACTGGCTATTCATCTACCTTGCTGGAACAATTTTACAAATACACGTGGTCTTACTCAACACCTTCCTAATCAGATGTTCTGTTTTTATTTCTTTCCTGATTACCCTTAGAAGAGTTTGTGAACACATTTAGCACATACCAAACTTCTGACTTAAAAAAACTGGCTTCTCTTTGCAAAACTAAAAGTTGAAGTTTGGCATCTTCCAAGCCAATGTGAGGAGAGGGTGTCCCCTTTGCCCAAAGGAACAAAGAATCCAAGGTGGAAAAAAACAAAAACAAAACAAGGGTCCAAGGTGAAAAACTATTTGTCATAAATCATTTTCCTTCCTTACCTCGACCTCCTTCCCTTCCCGTATCCTACATGTTGCTATCCAGAGAAGCAGTCATCATGCTATGTTCACCTGCAGCTGAAAGCCCTTCCTGAAATGACCCCTTACCCTCTTCTTCAC
The DNA here is from genome assembly GCA_004026665.1 of Murina feae. Classification (NCBI taxonomy): domain Eukaryota; kingdom Metazoa; phylum Chordata; class Mammalia; order Chiroptera; family Vespertilionidae; genus Murina; species Murina feae. Next base: position 37,145 of record PVJC01012307.1, read on the forward strand.
ACACTCCATTACCTATCCTAATGCTTCAACTTTCCCCAGCTGACCCTCTGCTCCACCAGGCACTGCCCTGGTCGCCCCACCCCCATGCACACCTGTATTTACCAGTGTGTTGACATGTGCATTCCTCTGTCTGCAGGAGGTGCCTCTCTCCTTGTGCTTTTGCTCAGAGCCTTCCATCTTCCTCCTCCTCATTAGGACCATCCCTTATTTTAAATCCAAATCACCGTGATGCTTCCAAACCTTTCTAAGTCCACTCTACCACAATTATTCCTTTCTTATGTCAGTAAATTTATTCAATAAATTTAGGAAATACATGAACACCTTTTCTTGTAGAGACTCCATGGCTGAGGAAAAACATGTGAGAAATCGTTTATGCCACTTAGAGATTAAAATTTGGTCAGGGAAACCAGATGATTTTTAGATAACTATAATTTAAGAAGACAGAGCATGGGACACATTAATGATGCTTACAGCCACTTAGAGGAACGAGGCGGCTTTCACCCACCACATCCCATATTAAGACCACAGGATCATAAACCTTGGGAAAGGGAGGAGGGGGAGGAAATCAGGGTTGAGGAGGAGGGTGCTAACCCAGAGGATCAGACTGGCCCTATAATCCTACATGCAGTATTCAGACTTGACCTGGACAGAAACTCACTTCCTGGAAGAATACAATGAGAAGATGGATCATGGCAGCAAAAGTAAACAGTGGATGATACTCAGAGTTGCAGGGAGGCACCTGCATAGTTCCAGGAACAGAAAGAGAGGAAGGACAAGGGGGAGAGGAAGGAAGACTGGCGAAGAGCGTCAAGAGTTTAGCCAAATAGGCCAGATTTCTGGGCAAGACTGATTTCAGCAGGAAGCTAAGAGAGAAGCTGGTCCAAAAGCGAGCCAGCACGCAGGGGTGGAAGGGAGCTCTCACCCAGCCACCCAGAGCTGCCAGGCCTGGGCCCAGACCCTGGACCTAATAGCTTTTTCTATAAGTACTTTCATTTTGCTACTTCATTAATTGAAAATGAATTGTAAGGTAAAGTAAGTACAAACCATTCAAAACAATATACAATAAAAACAGTTGAACAAGAGTGATGGCTATATGATATCATTGATACGATTCCTTTAGCATTTCAGCTTGTATGAAATGTGCATATGAAAGGGTGGGGAGGCAATAAATCCCACCCCTTTTTTAAGCACAACCGCTGATGCTCCTTAACAGATTTGCCCTCATTAGAATAGCCCAGGGACAAAGTTAGTAGAACTGAGAAGAACATTCTAAGTAGAGGGAAGAGCCCAGTTAGGAACGAATGAGGCCCACCTAGGGTGTAGCAAGTAGACCAGTTGACCAAATGGTGGCCTGCACACCTGTATCCAATATCCTGAGTTGGGCAGTGAATAAACTCATACAGAATCTGATCCCAGAAATTAAGAGCTTATTGTTTAGTCAGAGAGTGAACATGCATGCAACACTGCCAAGAAATTTGTAAAAAAAAAAAAAAAGAAGTGTGTAAAAATGCTACTGATGGCCAGAGAAACCCCATTTGTACAAGGCTTCGAGAAGAGATAATATGTGAGTAATACTGTGAAGGATATGTAAAATTTGGATAATCTGAAAGGAGAAAGTAGAGCTTTCTGAGTGTGTGTGTGTGTGTGTGTGTGTGTGTGTGCTCATTTTGTGAATAAATATAACTACTGACTATTTGCCTTTCTTCTTAATTATCTCATTACCTCTGAACATTGGCAAGGGATGCAGATACCAGGATGAAGAGAGGCTGTCTGTGGGAGAACAAATGGAAAGCCTGCTGCTCTGTCCTCCTACTTCCTGGCCAACTCCAACTGCCCTCTGTTTATTAGACACTAGGGGCCCAGTGCACAAAAATTTGTGCACTCGGGGGGTGGAGGTCCCTCAGCCCAGCCTGTGCCCTCTTGCAGTCTGGGACACCTCGGGGGAGATGTCCACCTGCTGGTGTGCCTGGCCAGCCTGGGTGAGGGGCTGAGAGCCATTTTCAGGCTGCCCACAGCCCCTTCAGGGTTCGTGCACTGGGGGGTGGGAAGGCTGGTGAGTGCAGGCCTGGACGTTTCCCACTGGAGGCCCCACGATTGCACACTCCTGGTGGGCCCACACCGCTGAGGGGACACACCTGGCGCAGAGTTGGGTGGCAAGCCAGGGGCGGACGCTGGTGCAGAATACCTCGGTGGGGCCCTGCTGCTGAGCAAACACACCCGGGGTGGAGATGGGCGGTGAACTGGCTTCGGATGCTCTGCACTGTGCAGCAGACGCTCCCACATGCCCTGTGGAGGCCCCTGGGGGGCGGATGAAGGTAGTGGACCCTGGACAGGTGTTCCTGGACACCCTGCGGAGGCCCCCAGGGCAGAGCCAGGCAGTGGACCCAGGACAGGTGTTCCTGGATGTCCCGCAGAGGCCCCCGGGGGGCAAAGCCAGGCAGTAGACCCAGGACGGCTGCTCCTGCACACCCTGCAGAGGTCCCGTGCTCCTGCATGCCCCGGGGAGGCCCCCAGGGGGTGGAGCCAGGCAGTGGACCCGGGACAGGCGCTCCTGGATACCCCTCGGAGGCTCCCGGGGTTGGAGCTAGGCAGCAGACCCAGGACAGCTGCTCCTGGACTCTCTGAGGAGGCCCCAGGCCAGACCCCCCCCCCTCCCACTGAGCTGACACACCTGGCACAGCTATGCCGGCCGTGGAGGCTCCCAGTGCAGAGCCGCCCTGCCA